>BJFM01001243.1:34360-55161 GCA_016586285.1 Arothron firmamentum
TCTCTCTCTCCCCCTCCCTCTCTCTTTTTTCCCATCGTTCTCTGTCCAGGCTGCAGTGGAGCATTAGCCAAGCAGTGCACGTCGGCTTACCCAGAATGCACTGTTACGATCTTTGACCTCCCCAAGGTGGTGCGCACGTCAAGGGAAAACTTTTTCACAGAGGCCAACCAGAGAATAGGCTTCTACGAAGGTGAAGTCACAGCGACGGTCCTGGGTGAAATCGCTTAACATTTCTAATCATACACCGTTCAAGTGCATTTGAACACACACACACACACACACACACACACACACACAGTGTGAGTCTCAAGCAGGTATCCAGATGTGATGCCAGAGTTGTGCTCACAGCTGCTGTTTAATAAGCATTCTGCTTTGCATTTGACAGCAGCTTGTAAACACATGTCACATCACCAGAGCAACAGACAACATAACCCATATGGATCCACATTTTTCTCTATTGAAGAAGGATTTTAATCATTTCATCTAGAAAAGTTGGCTTTAAACGGTGACGAATTTGAGTGAGGAGACGGTTCGGCTCCTCCTGCGTCCTGCAGGACATAAACAGTAGTCAGTGGAAGGGCCACAGGATGTTCATGAATGGACGGGTTAAAAATTGCTGGTGCACACTGTTCACCATTTCTACTTTGAAATAGGGGACTTATATGCTATTCAGATATCAAAGGGAACACAAACATATGAGAGACCATTCTGACTCATTTTATTTAAGATTTCACATGCAGGCATATCCTGTTTCGGTCTCCTGAAGAATGAAAAAATGAACAGTAGTCAACATTATATCTCTTTACAAAACACGAAATATGAGGCTAATCGTGTCATCTATCCAAATAATTCGACTATTAAATAAAATGTCTGCTTATTTGTGTGTTTTTAGGGGACTTCCTCAAAGACCCCCTTCCTGATGCTGATCTTTACATCCTCGCCAGAATCCTCCACGACTGGACTGACCAACGCTGCATAGAGCTGCTCCAAAGGGTCCACGAGGCCTGTAGACCAGGTCTGTCCATACGCCTGACCAGCTGCCAAAAGAACTGCCATCAGAAAAAAAAGATCAAAGGAAAAGACAGCAGATGTGTGTGTGTGTGTGTGTGTGTGTGTGTGTGTGTATTTCTCAGTGGAAATAAAACTGCATATTGTCAATTTAGCACAAATAAGTACATTTTGGAATCTAACTAAAATGTATTAATCGTTTTTTTTCTTGAAAGGACCAAAGAAGGAGGGGGGAAAAAAATTAAAAAGGTTCTTTTTGGTTCCTGCTACCTACAGGAGGCAGCGTGCTGCTGGTGGAGGCGCTGCTGTACGAGGATGGATCTGGCCCTCTGACAGCACAGCTCTACTCCCTGAACATGCTGGTACAGACGGAGGGCAGGGAGCGCTCAGCTGCTCAGTATGCAGCCCTGCTGACTGCTGCGGGTTTCTCCAACATCCAGCACCGCTTCACCGGGAAGATCTACGACACTGTGCTGGCTCACAAAGAGGCATGAGACTCGTATGACATCATCATCTGCTGCCACACAGATGACCCTTTCATAATCTGTCCTGATCAATTAAATGCTACTGAATTACGCACTTGTATTACTCTGCCTTTAAGTCCAATTTTTCAATTATGTGTCCTGCTGATTGGTACCCTTAAAAGTTTTGGGGAAACTACCATAACAGCTCTTTCTTACAAGCACTGATTGGTGTGTAAAGTATCTGCAGTCGCTCCTCACTCAAATTAGTCACTACTCAGAGAAAGAGCCTGTCAACCTCGTCGTTGGATTTTGATAAAAGCCTGTAGAAATGGAGCTATATCTTTCATTTGCAATCTGACATTTCTTTTTTTGTGTTCCTCTGCTCATTGACAGATGACGTCTCTAAGGTGTACCCACAGTGTTTGACACCTACTGGCCATAATATCAGATATTGCTCTCCCATTTCTGCTGTCCTGCTCTCTCTTTTACGACCACCGTAAATCTTTCTGTGCCAAGGCTGCCACCTCGCCAGACATCAAATCTAGAGTTCGGATCAGTCTGTAGCTGAAGTGTCCTCAATCGGGAGCCTTGTTACGGGGCAGCAAACCTTTAGCCTGCTTTGCCTGCAGAGCTGCGGCATTAGCAGCCACCTGAAGAAGGAGAAAATGTAGTACCTTTGTGTGTAAACCGCCCAACACTCCAAGCACCATTTACTTTGACATCTGGACAAGTCTACCTGCTTTAGTCTAAACAAGACTGTAAACGCGCACGTGTGTGAATGGATGAGGAACATCTAGTGGCCTGATGGTGCAGACACGTCGGTGTGCAGCGAAACGATGGAAGGCATCGTCTTTTTAGCCCGATGAGCTCCAGCTCTGTCTAGTTTGCTCCATGCAGTGAATAATTTGCCATGACTCAATTCAGAGAATGTTGGCAAAGTAATAAACCTAAAAATAAGGCTTATACTTCTCTATTGATAACTGTGAAGATGATTATGTGAGTGGGGGAGTTGATCAGCCAAAGTACACATGCAGATGCCTCTGAATTCCCCCTTCTTTTGTTAGGACGTGTCTGTGTGTCCAACTGTCCTCCCAGCCTCTGTCTGTCTGAATTCTAATCACCCTCATGCGTCTCACCTGCGTCTCATTGCCTCCCGGTGTATTTAAACCCACCTCTCCTCTCCTCTCCTGCCAGATTGTCTTATATCTTTGTGGAAAGCATCTGGTGTGTCCCTCGTGTCTTGTTTGTTGGAAGTTTGAGCTGCTTACTGATTTGGGCTTACTGGCTGTTCTGGACTGGTCGCAGCCTGTTTGAAACCGGCTGATTGCATGTTAAACACGCTGTGCTGTTTTTCATCATGGGAGTCCTGTCCTTCATGACACTTTGGGAGTGGAGCATTACATTTGGTGAAGAGTTCCTGTTTTGTTGGCCTGTTAGAATCGGTTTGCAGGGATCTATCCTCCCAGCATCTTCACAATCAATGCTTTTCTGTTTTAATCCCTCTTGACTAAAAATAAAACATCCTAGATTAAAGCTGAATAACTGGAACTTTTGTATAGCACGCTTGTTATCTCTTATGGCTGTTTTTTAAGGGTTTTTATGCTATAGCCTAAATGAATTATGAAGCAGCTAACTCCAACTAAACCAAAACTTTTTAATGATCTGTTTTAGCCATTAGTGCTGCGACATTCTGCATTAAATAAGACAAACCAAAAAGTCGCCCATGTTGTTCTAGTATTAGCTCAAGAAACTTCTCTATCACGTATCTCTTATAGTCTGTAGATGGTGTATTTTCTCTTTCACATTTATTTTTAGATTCTGTCAGACAGGATCCTACACGATCAGAATAAAATTAAAAATATATCAACCTATCACTATTTCACGGGTGCTGCTGTCAGGTCAAAGTTATTTATTTTCTAATTTATTGGCACACTGAGTAGTTGTGCTGGCCTTCTGATTGTCCCTGGTGGGCGAATATATAAATCTGCTTCCTTTACTCTCATTCTACTGATGTAACCTCAAGAACATACGGTCCAAAAAAACACACACATTCACCTTAAGAGTCACCGCGGCCACAACTGCGACTCTCCATCTGCCTGCTTTGACATTAATGCCAGCGGCTGCTTACCAAGACTCTACACAGGAGACCTTTTTATGTTCAGGCCTACTCGCATTCGCTGCCTGTTTGATTGTATGAGCTCAAAGGAAAATCATGGTTAGAATATTCCCCTTATGGCCAAAGTTTATAAATCTAACCACACTCAGGCTCTGAATTGATGCAATTCTGGGGTTTTCAAATAGTTCCCTACAAACCCTGGATATCCCTGAAAAATGATAGGGGTCCAGCTCAAGGCTCATCCTCCAGTACGACCCAGTAGGTCAGAATGGTGAGAGAGGAAAGCTAACAAATATCACATATTCAACGATTGAGGATATTTAGTGATGATTCTTGTACCCAAGTCTCTTCGAATGATGGCCAGAGCAGTCGGAGACTGAGCCCAGCCAGTTGTGATTCTGCTGTAAATGATTATCTGTACGTGATAAAGGTCACCGGTTATTAGATAGTGTGAACCGTGAGCCTCCAGTCTCATTGCTAGAAGGATGATGCGTATCTGTCATCATCGCTCAGTCGTAAACCCTGTCTGAACCCGTCGCCCTTGCTCCGTTCTTAAGAGCCCAGTAAAACTGTCTTCACGTCGCACTCTTTGTGATGATGGACGTCGCTCAATAATCTTCCTCGCACTCTGCCAAATGCCTACTCCACCCCGGCCTCACTTCCTGCCCCAAATGCAGATATCTCGCTTTCATTAAAACCCATTGTGTCGTTGTGCGGCTCTGCTGATACGAAGCAGCTGGGTCAAAAATACGATTAAACCGCAACTTTATCAGTTTATTGCAAACAAGATTTATCCTCGGCTACATCAAGGCGTGCGTCATCTCTTTAAAAACGATGCTGCCAAGAGGACGGCTGATATTTTCAGCCGTTCTCTTCAGCTGGAAAGAATAATTCTCAGCCGTCAGGCAGACGGTTTTGTCTGAACTCTGCTCCGTATTCAGACTGTCGCACCTCCGGAGATCCCTTCTCCGTACACCCGCACCCTCATTTCCTTCTCCATCCCTTTCTTCCATTCTTTTTTCCCTCGCTTCACAGTAATTGGGGATTAATCAGGCTGTAACAAATTAGAATTGATGCTCTTGTGGATGGTTTAATGCAGACGTGGACTTAGGAAGGGAAATGAAGTGTCGACCAGTGCGGGAATGGTGATACCAGCCAGTAACACAGTGCTTCTTGGTCACCAAAAAAACCCATCCATTAATGGCCTGGTGATCAGTCCAGGGTGTTTTCTGACCTCTGACCCCTGTGACTGTTATACAAAATAAGCAGTAGTTAATATAAAATGGATGGATTGAATCAGTGTTGGTTAATTTAACCTCCTTAATCCACAATTCACAAAGTTCTATCTGGCTCACTGATTAGAACCTGTAAAAGAAATCAATACCATCAGATTTTGTTATAAAAAGCAGCAAGAATGAATTCCGTCGTGAGTTCTTTTCCCCACACTTGTTGTGCCGAATCCGCTCAGTGTTTTCCACATCAGCAGAGAAAGGTGCATATTCTCCTCTCTCCCTTTCGGTTCCTTTTTACTGCTCCATCACACGAGGCTATTATTCTGCCAGCCTTAGGTTCAACGTGACTGGGTTTTATGGATGCTTTCGAGAGAACTGCAGCTACATAAATAGGGTAAAGGGACCTGAGGACACCGTCTCTCCCTGCTCGGCCTCCACCTACAACTGAAATATGAAGCACATCAAATGTAGTCCAGGCAGCGAACAGGTTTAAGTATCACTGAAGATATTTAAAATAGCCAATTTAAGAAGGATCATTATATGGAGCACATTGTGTGAGTGTGATATATGTGTGTGATATGAGTTGTGCTAATTTATTCTCAGATATGGAAGCACACACTCCCCTGCAGGAAACAGATGAAAAAGAAGGAAGGATGAAAACAAGCACTCTCCGGAGGATCTCTTAATTATGGTACTGTAAGTAAAAAGTATGGCTCGTGGTCATGTGTGTGTAATTACATGTGTGTTTACTTTTGTGTGAGGAAGTATTAATAGGAATCAGGATACTAACTGGTCAGCTGATCAGCTTTAAAAGCAGCCGCATAAATGGGTTGGCATGCCACCAAAAGCTTTATGTTTACTCTAGTTGGATTATAGGCCTTGGTTGTATCCGTGGTTACGTCCTGTAGCAACTTCCTGATGCTCAATCTGATTGGTTGTGGAGACTTTGGTCGGCCTGGTCAGACCCACTGTTATGTCCTTCCAGCCATTTCTTATTTTGATGTCTGATGAGGCTCAGTGTTCACTTGTGTGTAGGTGTGTGTGTGTGTGTATGTGTGTGTTTGTGTGGGGTTGCACGAGCCTGTGCACTTGTGTTTGTGCTGCAATCTTTGGGGACATTCATAATGTGTTCCACAAGTCACGCACTCTTCCACCCTCAAGCTTCAGGATGCCACTTTAAGATAACAACTTCAGGGTATTTCAGGGAACACACTCAGTTTATGCCCAGGGAAAGTATTTTTCTCCTCTCTCCTTCTCTCTCTTTCCCTCTCTTTCTCTCTCCCTCTCTCTGAGTATAGTCACTTTATAGGGGATTCTGGTTCTGTTATGTTTTCTTTCCAAAGTTTTCTCACAGAAAACACCTGCTTTTCCTCTGGGAATAGAAGTTTTTACATCTCCTGGAAAATTATGGTGTTAATCCAGAATATCCTTGACCATGGCTGATATTTCTCTGTTATCTTGAATGTTTACTATGGCATATTAATATAGTATTCTGTTCCCCCACAGGATTTATCAGAATTATTATTGTGAGGATAACTGAACTGTCCTTGTGTGTGGAAGGACCCGTCATGGTTCCTGAAGGAGTGTGAGCGCCTGCAAAAAGAATTCAAATCTTTAAATGTTGATGTTAAATTCATGAATGACCCCGGTGAGAACAAACAAACAGAAACCCGACGCTGAGAAGACGCACGCTGTATCGGAAAATGGCAGCGACAGTTTATCTTACCGGACATGACCTATTTAGTCTTTCAGCCACATACAGTTTCAACAAGCAACAGGAGCCAGATACATGCTGCACAGATGGTCAAAAGAGGTGCGTAATTTATGCGTAATTTATAATTTATGTGCGTTATTTATGACAGGGTCGCTCATTAGTAGATTATAGTTTAGGAACTCTCCCTGAAGAGAAGTGACCTTTCATCAGCATGATCAGGATTTCCGTCTCCTGCCTCCATGTTGAAATAGGACCTGATGCAATCATGTTTTCCCATTTCTGATATAAAAATTCATCGATTATGTCACCTTTATGGAAGACTATACCGATTTCAGCTGAACTGCTTTGAATTCATTTTTCTCTGTGGGGCTCATGCAGCAGCACACATCTGTCTGCCTGCTTCTTTCTCCCCATGTTTTGTGCTGCTGTCCCCAGACACGTCTGTAGTTTTCTGCCTGTGTAGAAGCATCGTTCAAACTGCTCCTTGTGTCTCTGTGCTTCACCTGTATGTTTGAAGAGGGTGGGTTTGACGCCAGAGAGTTCAAGAGACAATGTAAAGAAAACTGGGGGCGGGGGGGTGGGGGTGGGGCGGGGTGGTGGTTTGCATCAAAACACACACACACACACACACACACACACACACACACACACACACACACACACACACACACACACACACACACACACACACACATTGGATATTCACCTTGTTATCCCTGCCAACGTCACCGTTGCCTCAAACCTGCATCCTTTATTACTCTCTATTTGTAGCTTATGAAATCCTCTGAGCTGTGTGTGTGTTTCTGTGTGTCTGTACGTGTGTGTACATGTGTGTTGTTAACAACTCCTTTATTCTGTCACTAACTCTTTATTTCTCTGCTTTGTATCTTTGTCATGCCCCTTAGCACAACTAAATACACTCTGTCTCACACATATGTGTGCACACACACAAACACACACACATTAAGACACAATGCTGTCACTTCTACTCTCAGAAACATACATGCCCCTCCACCTCCTATCATCCCAAAAAAGGAGCAGGGACAGAAATACATCCATGTCCCCACTTGTTGTCTTTGTCATCTTTTTATTGCTCTTAGCCATGTTATGCACACACACACACACGCACACACACACACGTATAATTGACCACATTAGTGGAATAGAATGACTGACACGTGATATTGCCTCATTAACAGTAGAGAAAGTCACACCCAAGGTTTTTTTCATCGTTCATAGCAACCTGTAGATTTCTGTCACGAGTCACAGGATGAAGTTCACACTTGAATGTGAACTCCTGAGCTGAGGGTGGCGACATAATAGCATATTTAAGTGTAGAAATGTCGTAGCTGTCGTGTCATTTCTGTTACAGAAGCACTCACCTGACCTTGTTATTCTCAGTCGGTGTTTGTCTAGAACCAAAGCCAGTCTCTCTGACAGTTCTGCAGTATATAAAATATGTCCTTGAGATAAAATTACATTTTCTGTGACATGAAAAAAAGAAAAAATGCAAGTCGGAGATGACAATGGCACGCCATGTGATGAATTAGCTGCTTTGAATATGAAGGACACATCCCAGTGGAAGCGCGACGGTGGCGGCAGTGATGAGGAATGGAGCTCATTGTTATGATGGCTTTATAAATGTAAACCAATCATTATTCCAGACAGAGATGAGGACTCGTAGACAAGCATTCATTCGGGCACTGTTGTGTCGTCCAGCTTGCATTTCCACTGAAAAGTGGTGAGTTAATACCTGCAGCACGTCCTTTTACTGAAATCCATGGAGCAGAGATGAATGTTTGTTTGTATTTGGGTTCTACATCATTCCATTTATCCTTAAAATCCAAATAAAAAATGGATTAGCCTCGGTTATTGGCTTTTAATGTTACCACTTGAGTAGTTTCCTCTCGTTTACATGTTGTTGTTGTTTTGTTGTGTTTTTTTACATATGCTGTTTTGTAGACAGAAATGACTCCTCTCGCCTTCGTGACCCGATGAGGATAAAAAGGCCACTCGCGATTCTCTCTGATGCGACTCTGTGTACAAAGAACATCACAAGCACGGGTCAAGTGCTGAGCCATGACGGTTATGGTTAAATGGATTCAGTTGCCATAGGTGATTACTCACAGGAGCATCTGGCCTTTTTGAAAGAGCACAGTTTGTCTCAGCCAACCACAGTCAGGCAGATTAACATATTTCCCATGATCGTTTTCATTAGCGTGCAAATGCCAGGGTCGCCCCCAGTCTCCCTCTCAGAACAGGCCGCACATGCTGTCTGTCTGTCTGTCTGTCTGTCCGTCATTTCCATAAGACACAGGTTTATCTGGGAGCCTAAGCCTACATGCAAAAACAGGCACCCCACTTGGATTCTGTCACCACAGACTGCCAATAATCTGCCTTCGCTCTTGACTCAGAGTTTAAGAAGCAGAACTAAAAGTTGGGTTTGACATTACTGCAGCATTTATTGCATGGTTTTCATACATTAAAGGAAATGGGTGAGGAGCCCACGAAACCCTGTCACAATAAAGCCCCCAGAAGACATATGTATGCACAAATAAACTGACATTTTGGGAAGAATCCACCTATCGCTGCAGCTCTTTTGCATGCTATTTTACACGCTTGCCAACATGTTTTGATTGTTAAAATGCCTCCATAGTGCACCGCCAGGGAAGCTTAAATAAAACCCTGCGTGTTAACCGCATCCAGTCACAGCCTTTGAGTCTCACTCCACATGATAGCTTTATCCTGCATTCCCTTTAGAGGTGAGTTATGTCATGTCACATGATTTACCTCCACAGAACTGCAGCAGAAACAGGAACACAAGACTTTAATGAAGAATCAACAACAGTCTTTGCATTCTTTTTCCTCTTTTGCAAAAGTGGGAGAAAAGACTTTAATCTTTTAATTGAGCTCCATTTTTAGAAGGCAATATAGAGAAATTTCACTGTGACGGTGCCTTTCAAATTAGAGCAATTTAAGGGGATGACCATCACGGTGGAGGGCTAATGAAAACAAATGGCAGAACAGATGAGCGGAAGGTTTTACATGTGGCAGTGAGCGTGCGAATCGCTGCACACTCTCTCCTCATCAACATGCAGGATTGCGGGAAATTCCGACTCCCCACCACCTCTGTCTTTTCTGCTTCTGCTCTTATCATCCATCCATCCATCCATCCTCTCCCAGTTATTCAGAGAAGCAGCTGTATATAGCTGCATCATCCCCCCCCCCCCCGTCTCTAACACGGAGATGACCTTCACGGGGTCGACGTGCAGGAAGAAGGGATAGACGGAGGCAGAGTGGTACAGGGGCGGGGAGGTGGAGCTGGAGAGGACAGAAGTGCCGAAATGTGATAAATAACAGGCAAAGGCAAGATTTACAAGCTGGGAATAGATGACAAAAGAGAAGCGAGGAAACCGTGAAGCAGGGAACATAAAAAACAGGAGATGCAAGACTGCAGAGTGGGAGGTGGGAGGGGTAATGGGGAAAAGAGGAGGCTGATAGAGAACAAAAAATAACTCTTTCTTCCAGTGAAGGGCTCAACAGCCTCGTTGAGTCAGGTTGTGCTAACCTGGTTTTACCTCAGTCCGCATCCCTGCAGACTATCTGTGTTTTTGAGCCCTTCATGGAGGAGCAGCGTCCCATTCGGCTGGAGTGACAGGTGGGCAATGAACTACGCCTGTCTGCCTGTTTGACCTTCTCTTTAACCTTGTTTAGTTCTGTTTTACAGCAGTGGAGATGAACTGGAGAGAGAGAGAGAGAGAGAGAGAGAGAGAGAGAGAGAGAGAGAGAGAGCGAGAGAGAGAGGGAGAGAAGGAGAAAGGGAGAGAGAGCTGTAAGGAGAGCATTCTCACACTGCTGCAGGCTTACCGCCTAAACTCCGACTCGCTCTCTCATTCTCCCTCTGACTCATTGCAAAGTCATGAAATGCTAAAGCCGATAAAGAGAGATTATTTTAAAATTATCTTATACATTCAGCTGGAGACTGTGAGCGTCAGCTTGGGAAAAGACCCAGCCATACAGAGAATCTCTGCCTATGTCTTACCGTCTCTATCTAGCTCATTCGCTCTCTATCTAGCGCTTCTGCTCTGTATAATCTTCACCTCATTAGCATTTCAAAAAACATATCTTTATGAGTCATGCATTGCAGGCGCTCTGGTGAGTTTGTCATTACTTGGTTATGAAACCAGGGCAGCTCAGCCTGCAAGACCCACTCTTCCTTTTTTCCCCCTTCCTTCCATAGCCTACAAATTAACAAAACAAACCTTGGGGCAGACATGGGGAATGAACACTGTAAATGAGAATGTTAAAGATCAAAGGAACATTTTTAAATTTTTGCAGAGAAGAATCTGCATCGCGATAAAAGAGAAATAACAGAGCAAAAGGGACAAAAATTTATAAGTCCTGAGGTGAAAATAAATACATTCAAAGCAAAGTGGAAATTTTACTCCGGACATTCTAGTGTGATTTCAGAATATGATGCATCAACCTGCTCTGCAGCACTAAAGACACTCGAATATGCAACAGTTCCGAGTGCAATTATCCATGCAAAGATAAATGACAAAAAACAGTTAAGAATAATATTGCTCATTAGCTTGTTAATATATGAATTATTTTAATGTGTGTCAGTGAGTTTCATTACACATAATTTCGAGTAGTTTGATTTTTTTTTTAACATACTGCATTTAGCTTTTCCCCAAACAGACATATTATCATGTAATAACTACATAGATAAACATGTGTAGCACACAAACAACAAGGGTGAAAATGCTTTTTATAAACAGTTTATTTTCCACAGCTTCAACATTGGCGTTCCAAGAGACCCAAAAAGGAGAAAATGCATTGAGGCAGCGCCGCTCATCACCACTCCAGCTCCAGTGGAAACAAAGGAGAAAAGATCTGTCGTGGTTGTTTTCCACGAGAAGCATAGAGACGGCGGCAGATGTGAAACGTGAGACAGATAGCAGACAGCATCAGCGGGGTGAAATGGAACATTCCTTGTCTCCCGTCTGTGCAGGGAGGAGCAGGCGGCGCGCAAGAGCAGATCACAGCTGCATTTCAGGTTTTCCAGGCTCTTCCAAATCTGTCGAATTTCTTTGTCGCAGTTGTCGGCAATAATGACAAAAGTTGCTGCAGCGGAAATCGATTTATACTTGCCAAACGTAGGCGTAATGACAGTGAAAGACCATTAGCAATTATTTATGTATTTATTTCATTTTCATTATTCTCACAATGCGCAATAGCAATAGTGTTGAATCAACATCAGTGAAGTTGCATGATTTGTTTTATTTTAAATCAAAATGCCGATAGATTTATGCACTCTTATATAAACTTTCACTTCAACACAAGCTGTTGGCCAGGGAGCTTATTTCAAATATAAGGGCAGCTTCCCCCCCCCCATGTGCACAAAAGGTCCCTGGATGTCAGTATTCCGCCGCAGCCCTTTGTTCCCGTTCTCATCAGCTGATAGAGTACATCAACAGAGGAGCTCACCCAACTGTAACAAATGTGCAGTTTAATTACAGAGTGGAAATCCAAACAGAGCAGAGCTGCTGTTACAGACAGGGTACAATCCCCGCTGAAGCATTTGTGCTCTGCTTCTATTGGACTGAATTTTGACCATTTAAAATCACCAATTTGATTCTAAACCAAACGCTCTTTAAACGTGTATTTTTCCCCGCTGACGTGCGCCTGTAAGTCTAGCAGAAGATTATACGAGTTGCTTCAGTCATTTCTGGACCAGTTATTGAAACGTCTCTGGATCTTTATCCATCTGTCAGTCTTCCGCCTCTCAGGTCCCTCTCACTCCACCCGCAGTGAGTTGAGCACATCAATTATTCCGTTTCTCGTTTCCCAGAAAGTGACACTTGACAATCGTAATGTCAGACTTTCAACTTGCAAAGAAACTGCCACCGGTATTCAGTTGTCTGTGAAGCCCCCCCAGCCTCATCAGAGCGAGGATAACAGCTCATCCGACACCATTCATTGCTGAAATGTCACACGTGTACATGCCGTTCTCTCAACAAAGGGCTGATGGGCTGTTTGGTGTGTTCCTCATTAATGATCACACTGACATTTGTGACAATGTGACAATGACAGTAACGACCTCGGTCATTATTCCTCGTAAATCGCTTCTCAGCATCGTTTGGAATAACAATGTAGGCCTGATACCTGTGCAAACATTAATGTATATGCTGCTTAAACAGTGATTCATTATATTGCTTAAAATAACCACAGGCATAATCATTAGGGGTCAAGAGCCTCCCCCAGGAGCAACAGTGGTGGGCGAGATAGACAAGACGAGTTAGTATGGAGCACTGATGGTGGAGTATGGGAATGGACGGGATGGAGCGGCACTCTCCTCAGTGCATCCTGGGTAGTCTCTACTGCAGTCGAAAGCTATTACAGTAACTGGGGGCCAGCCAGAGTCAGCCCTAATCAGCTTTGTCAAACAGGAAAGTTTTTATCTGCTCTGTGCCCAACTAGAGAGAGCATCTGCACCCCAAAAGCTGGAAGATACTTCCACAGGAGGAGGGGGATAACTGAAGACTTCTGCGGCCCAGCACCTGGAGAACAAAGCGATTTGGACGGGTTATAAGGTACCTTAAGATCAGTATTGTGGTCTCTTAATGTAAGGGGGAGTATTTTGAATTGTATGCTAAATTTGACAGAATTCTGTCTAAAGGAAATAACAGCCATTGTACCTTTTCCCTGGACTGGCTGTCGGATCTCTAGAGATTTTACAGAAGGCCTGATTATACGTCATTACAATAATCCAGCCTAAAAGTAAGAAAAGGTTAGAATAATTTCTACCCCCTGAGACAGAAGGGCCCAGTCTCTGAGATTTGCAGTATTAGATCAGTGGTAGGAAGCAGCTTTTCAAATATGCTTAATGTGGGTGGTTAAAGGTCAAATCCTGATCAAATATAACTCTTTTTGTGTAACAGTCATAGAAAACAGCACTGCAACGCATACATACCTTGTCATATACAGCTATAGCAATTGGTGGAAAGGTACTGATTTGTCAGCATCCATCCTCCATGATTACATGATTACATTGTAGTATCAACATGCTTGATTATAAGTGTTAAAAAATACAGCAGCTCTCCAAATTCTCTCAGAAATGTTGCCACACTTACATATTTGGCTGGAATAATGTGGTGCAGATGCGTAGTGCTGCATCTACATTGGTTCAAAACAGCTAATTCTGCAGCTAAACCACAAAGCAGCTGGTAGCGTCCTCCTCCACAACACCTCAATGATGTTTTCCTCATACAAAACGACAAGGTGGAGTGGCAAATCAGCCTCCCCCTAATGTGCACATATAGCTGCGACTGTCACGTCTGCCTTCAGGCCTTGTCATGAATGATGGGAAAAGAAGCAAATGCTCTTCATCATGTCGAATCTCCATGCAGGAAAGGAAATTGCGCGTGGCATTCAAGCATTTGATGCTATTCGTGTATGTGTTTTCCTTGTGATCCAAAGTGTCATTTTAGATTTAGCAGCCTTCATTTAACAATGATGTATACCTGGAAATGTAATAGAATTCAGATAGGGTGTTTTAAGGGAGGAGCCTGTATGTTATTGATCAAAATGTATATAATGTTAGTTGATAAATACTACATATTCAATTGTTACCAGCAGCATTCTATGGTGGCACTGTTGTGTGCATGCTTTAATCATGTCATATCCCTTATCTTCTCTCATACAAAACCCAAAATGGAGCTTTCGTGTCAGCACGTTGACATAAGGGAAGGAAAAAACAACATTTAGATTATCCGTGGACAGTCATCACAAAAGCAATGTTTTCTGGCCCATGGATGATCTAAATAACATGCTACCGGCTTTTGAAGGATGCTCTTTCTCTCAGCCACACACACTGAGCAAAACCATATCATCGCTGTCACCATTAATTGTTATCAAAGTCATGTTGAACGTTAAAGGACGAAATGTGGGGCTGCAGCAGCAATCACAAAAGTTGGCGAAGTCGTCCTTCACTTCATTTCTTTCTCTCTGACAAAAAAGGCATCGAGAGCCGCCTGGAAGTGGACTGACAACACATATTAATGTGCGTGCGTGTCTTTTTCTGTGTACCTACTTTGTAATGACAGATGATACTTTGACAGGAGAGGGAGGACTGAGTGTACGGAACTGCCTGGTTCCGTACGCCTGTTCAGCTGAAACATCATCTGTCCTGAGCGTCCCAGTCACAGGTGGACAGCTCCAAGTACAGAATGTAAATACACTTAGGACACAATGAGGACACAGCTGACCCAATCACTCAGGCCATGTTCATGTGATCTGTCAGCGACGACACCATCTGATGGGCAATAGTAGCCGATGGTAGAAGCTACTTAGGTCGCTGGTGCAGCCTGACATCTCCATGTCTGGACTTGCACAGGTGCGAAGTCAGTAAAGAGAAGAGAAGCAAACCTTTAGGAAATGCATTTGACTAACACTCTAATCAGTGTTTATAGACTGGAGGATTAACACAGTGTTTTTTTACTTTTGGTAAAAATACAGCAAACCAAAAAAGTAAAATGAGTGGAAATCATATCAGAACACAAAATCCGTGTAATGGTTTGTCATATGTCAATTATTCAGGCTCTTAAAAATAAAAAACCCACACAATCCCTGATCTGACCTTAAATGTAGGAAATGAGTGGAAGACTGCAGATTCCCACTGTCCTAAAATACACCTGACCTCTGACTTCACTGTCCTCCCTAAGCGTTTCTAACACGTTTGATGAAACACGTTACAGGGTGCCTTGGGGATCACAGTCAGCGTCACATGAACCGTTCGTTCCTTCACGAGAGGAAGACAGAGCAAAGACTTCAAAAAAAGACCCAGCCGCTCCTCCTGACGCACAATGTCTGTCGCTGCGACAAATACGAGCGTCTGCCTTTAAAAAACCATAAACTTGTGTCTGAAATAATGGTTTGAATGCAGATGGGGATGAGATGAGAAAAGGTGAGGGCTGCCATGAAAATCAAGAAGAAAGGGACAAAAACCTCATCTCAACGCTCACCAACAGGTGTAGACACCAACAAACGTGTGGGTGGGTGAAATGTAAAAGAAAAAAAATCCGATATCCATTTCATTCATTACCATAGTAATTGGCTCTCACACTGCTCAGAGTAACAGTCTGACAGGAGAAAGAGAATAACAGGAGAATGGAGGGAGCACACTGCAAAAAAATATCAATCACAATAGCCTCCTACAGCAGGTGAGTCCCCCCCCAGTATATCAAAATGTGTACATAGGGCGGGCCACCGATGGAGGATTCCTGTTCTGCATATTTTTGCAGTGTGGCAGAGATAAACACCGGCTAAGCAAAGCCCATAATACTCACTTTCACGCTGTCTCTTCCTTCGTTCTCCTCTCTGACGGCCATATGAATCTAATCTTCCCTGGGATATTTCACATGCCATGTCTTATGAAACATTTATTAAAACTGAAGTTCTTTTTGTTTATGCAGGCACACATGCACGCACATAAACATGCACGGGATCTTCAGCACTGCATCATTCCAGCTGTGCCACTGGTGCAGAGAAACTTTTTTATCATTATTATCATTATTGTTTTATATTATCCACTAGCAGTTGTTATTGTTATATTTTTATGCTAATGATGATATTCACTGCCCATATTTATTCAGCAATGCTTTGATTTTTTTGCTTTTCCACAAAAGTGGCTGGTGTCATCTTGTCATTATACATTATACAACAAAATTTCCATTTCATAGAGAGCAATTATTTTAAACTTTTTATTTATTGCCAATCTTTTCTCAGAGTTGTTTGTTGCTCCATTGTGCTTATTGATCTTTGACGCCATTGTTTGTGATTTCTTGCTGAAATACAATGTCATCAGTACAGTGACGTGGGCTGAATTATATGGAGTTGATGACGTGATGTCAATAAAAGTATATTTCCAAAGGATGCACAAGGCAGGACCTACAAACTGATTTGGGACGGTTAGAGAAATCTATCGTTTAATTTAGTGCAAGGAACACCTACAGTATAGCCCATTTAAAATATATATTTCCAGAGTTTATATTTAGAGTTTATTCCCAACTTATTAAACCAGTGGGCAAATAATAATAATAATAATAATAATAATAATAATAATAATAATAATAATAATAATAATAATAATAATAATAATAATAATAATAATAATAATAGTCATGGTTTATTACATGATAATAGCTATTAATTATTCTCCCTTTGATGAACCACATTCAAAACAGGAGCTGAAATTTAATTTGTGCTGTTTTGTAATGGTGATTCTTTTCCTCACATCTCCGTCAGTTCTTTCCTTGTCGTCCCCCTCTTCCCCTCAGGCCATCACTAGATGATGGCTGCCTAATAATTCAGCAAAGATTTATTCTGATTCATCATTAGTGGCTCACAGCCGCACACATGTCACACCTTCCCTCTCCTTCAATGCCTCAATTTGGTTTGACCTTCCCAGCGCTCTGTCTCGCGAATGTGTCTCATTATGGCGCCACAGGAGGGAACACACACACACAAACACACACACGCACTCACACTCACACACACCCATAACATAATTAAAGAAAACGGAATGAACGGTGGGCTCCTACAACCAAGTCAGATGTGCACTAGGCTCCAATCCATCATATACAAAGACGATACATCTAGTCAGCAGATGACAACGTAAGAAGCAACAATCAGACTGATGTGTTACATTACAGTCAGAATGCTAAAAGATGTTACTGTTCTTATTGTCACAGAGAATTATCAGTCTAGTGAGAATAAAGAAAGAGGCATGTTAATAAAAGATTTAATTTACAAAGACCTGTATATGTGTACAATAACCCTCAATGGACAAATTGATGCTAATTCTATCGCTGATATCTAAAAAGATGAGGAAATAATTGTGTACAGTCTGTTGCGTTTGTCTTCGGAAGGATTCAGATGCGACTGATTCCTCCACTATTTCTCATTCTAAGTGGTTTGATGTGGAGTTTCAGCTTGAAAAGGTAGCAGCAGCCCAGTGAAGAGCTTAAGTGTTGAGTCAATTAGAGTTGGGAGATCTGCTCTTCACAGTTACCATATATCATTTAGACCAGAGTTAATTGTTCTCTGAGGGGGGATGAGAAAGGGCAGATAAGACCCGTGGCGGGTTAAACAACGTCTATGAGAAAATGAGACATCGGGGGCAGGCCAGCGGCACAGTCATAAACCATCGCAAGGCAAATGGGAACGAGTCAGAAGGTTCCTAGTGAAGGCAGTGGAAGTGATGAAGAGTGCTCCAGACCTAATCAATCATTAGCTGTAAATAAAAGGAGCAGAGTTGTAGGAAAAGGTGTGTGTGCTGTATGTGTTGGGTCACCAGATTGAATGAGTGGTGCGATGACTCGCAACTGAACCTGACAGCATCACTGGCTGTTGTTGGATTGATGGTTCCAGTGGGAATCCCAGCTTGGGTCACGAAAGTAAAATCAATAAAATCGATATCAGCAACACGGGAGACGAAGGACAAAATAAGCAGGTTCAGTTGGGATTTTGGGGCCATTTTTCTGATCAGATTTTTTTGTTTAATGGTGATATAAGAGTGAACAGCAAGAAATAAGCCGCAGACAACATTATTGTGTTTATGTTGAGTTGTGTGTAACTGGAGCATCAGGTTTATCCTGATCTTTGATCTCTGCCCTGCACCAAACTTTTAAAAAGTGCTGTTTTCCTTTATGTGACACCCCAGGATAACCTGTGACGCGCAGCCTCAACTCATGTCAGAGTCCAGACACTCGCACAGCTCGACTGTCATGTATTGAGCCGAAAATGAAGTATGGTGGTGTTCCATACACACACACACACACACACACACACACACACACACACACACACACACACACACACACACACACACACACACACACACACACACACACACACACACACACTCTGTGACAGGACCATATTGGCAACTGGAGACCCGGGAATTGTGTGCGTGTGTGTGTGTGTGTGTAGTGAGACCATTTGTCACATTGTGAGCCTGACACAGAGTAAGTTCCCTGTCGATCTCTGGAGAACCTACAGAGTCAGGGTGTGCCAGCGTGTCCGTACATCTTTCCTGACCTGAAGCTCAAGGACACCGCAGCACCCTCCCAACGCAAACGAGGCGCGGCTAATGGGCACCTCTCCTCCTCCTCCTCGGTTCAATCATTCATAATCTGCTCATATCATTTCCTCCTGATCCTTCCTGTCCTTTACTTTATCTCCTCAATCTCTCCATAATCTCCAACTCTTTTACAAAGTCCTACATAAGTGGAGAAGACGGAGACTGCAGATGTTACAGCTGACATGTTCTTCAGAGATCCCTCAACCAGCAGCAGCAGCATAGGAAGCTTTGGGAGGCAAACTCAGCCTGATCCAGGAGTGCCCATCAGAGTTTGATCAGCTGTCCGCCCGCTCGAACATCTGTATGGTCGTTGAGATAATAGTGGCTTACAGGATTTTTTTTTTTTTTTTTTTTGCCTGTTTAATCAGCAGTTGAGCAGAAAGCTGCTGGCTGCATCTAGACTGCGTCCGGCTCGCAGATGCAGGAACCGTTTTACCAGCTCTGAATCACTTTTTTATCGTTTAAATACTTTAATGCTGAGTCGGTGTTTCTGTTGACAACTCAGAATATGACGCTGAGGTATCTTATCATCACGAGCTGGTTTCTCTGGTCTCCCCTGTGTTGGTCGGGCTCAGTGTGCTCTCTCACCTCCGCCTTACCTGACTCCACCTGAGCCAGTTACCATCATGTTGTGCACCTGTGTTTAATCATCTTTTCCTCTACCTTCGGGTATTAAAATGCCCTTCTGTCCCCTTTTGGGGTCAGGGGCCTCACACGTGAATCCTGTGTGGTCTTTGTGAGTCAGATTTGCTAACTTTGACTTTTTGTTGTCTGAGTATACAAATGCAATAACAACAAATGGCAATAAATGATAGAAGAAGGGAAGTCTGTTATTTTTAGCTGTGTAATTTAGTTATGTTTAGATGCACCTACTGTGCATCCAGCTGCCGGCTGCTTCCCTGGTCATCAGTAGCCTCAGCAAATCTATTTTAACCTTTTTACCTGTAGCCAGCTACAAATATATTGATTCCAAACTGCAGTACCTTTGGAAAAGGTCATAAGCCCAAATGCTTTGGGTAATGGTAGGAAGTGAAGATAAAGTACACAGTTAATTCTAAAGTATGTTAGGACTGTGCGTCTGTTTTACACATGCTGTGTTGGTGCACCTGTGGGACTAGGCGTGCTAATGAGATCCCATTACAGCCTCAGTGGTCACCTGGTAGAAACTCTCTGAAGTCCTCCCCACTGCCGACGTTATGATCCAGACACGCCGCCATCCGGGGAAGAATCTGTCATTTATCTTCACAGCTTGTTAATTAATCCAGGATCTGGCATAATTAACTCACCTCTCCTGTGTAAAACCTTCGTGAAAACACCTTTAGGATGCAATACGCAGGTGGAAAAACACAGAGACGGGATGTTTCCCAGGAGCTGTGACATTTCTTCAGCTTCAGACTCAAAGGTGATGTCGTGCTAGGAGGAGCTCAGAAAGTTGAAAAATGTTCACAGACAGACAAACACTGGCTGTCACGTAACCTCCTTGGCACAGGTAACGATAAAGAAATAAAGCACTGTTTAAATGCTCGAGGCTCCTTGAAGAATACAAAAGTGAGTCATATTTAGAAGCTGCTGGGTAATTGGCCCTTGTTTATCTGATCAGAGTTTCTGTGGTTTAACCTGCAGCTCTTTTGAAATTAAGCATGAAATGGAAAATCTGATGTAGCCATAACAGTGTTCTTTGATTATATCCCAGGTCCAAAGCAGAGATGAGCAGGAAATTGACCTTCTATAATCAAATATAGCGATATTTTAGGTGCTTTTTTTAGATGGAGGACAAAGCAGCCACAGTTAATGGTGCTGTTTCAGACCCTACGTGATGTTGTGCGTTATAAGATTAGTTCTTATTAAACCAACCATAATAAGGGCTGCCCGTAGCCAAACGGGGGCCCTAAGCAAGATTTTAAAGTGCCCCCACCCCCATATCCCCCTCCATGTATTCCTGCACTTCTTGGCTCTTTACTATGCTAATTTTGCTCCTCGGGTCTAATCTACGGCTTTCACATAGCAAAATTAAATGCAAAATACCAGCATACTACACTGTAAAGAATTTCGCTGTAAAATAACAGTAAATTACTGGCAGCAGGGACGCCAGTAATTTACTGTTATTTTACAATGCACCTAC
>BJFM01001247.1:20252-30925 GCA_016586285.1 Arothron firmamentum
CCCCCCCCCCCCCCCCCGCACGCGCTGTGTTATCCCACTCTCTCTCTGTCCATCACTCAAAAGAAACACTAGCTACAAATTATCAGGCATTTTATCAGAAATAAGCCCCATTCATTTATAGATTTGGAACACAACATAACCATTCTCTATGGATTATTCTCATTAGCAGTGGTAAGAACAATGTTTGAATGTATATTTCTGCTTACCATGCTTTATTGATGGCTTGTTGATATTGCAGCGATTCATTTTTGTGGTTATTGCAACAGCTCCACAGAAGAGACAAAAGGGAGGAAAGAGAGAGGGTCAGATTTCCTTCTGTCACTCTCTCATAGACGTCATCTGAGCCACAGTGTCCTGGAACATCTGTCCTACTGTCCTACCCCTATCTTCTCTAGTTGTTCAAGAACTCTCTCTCTCTCTCTCTCTCTCTCTCTCTCTCTCTCTCTCTCTCTCTCTCTCTCTCTCTCTCTCTCTCTCTCTGACCCACACCCAGATCATATCATTCTTCTCTGCAGCAGGCGTGTGTTGGCGTGTGCGGGTCTATGTGGATGTGTGAGTGCATAAGACGGATCATTTCTGAGATAAATGTTTGCTGCAATAAAGCTTTAATCGCCTTTAAAAAGAATTAAAACACACACACACACACACACACACACACACACGGATACACAGACACACAGACGGTTAATCTGCTTCTTGTCTTTACCAAATCCATCTATTTTGGGATGAATAAATCTGTTATTCATTGGGGCAATTTCAACAGGGACGGACAACCGGGGACATCTCATAGACTGTTCCATTTATTTCTTTCAAAAAGATTAATTTTAGTTTAAAAATGCATCTAACCTGTGATAATAATAGTGATCATTCTGCTTGTCCTGACACCATCCCTGCACGCTATACGCAGGCCGTTGCAATGCAGCATGAACATGTTTAGAGCTCTCTGGAACACACACGTCCCAACAGTACCTGGTGTGTAATGAATGACGTTATTTCAATGGCAAATATCTGCCAATGCTGACTGAGTCGCGTCATCTGATCAGTCAGGGATTGATTTTACATGTCAACATTTGAGTCTGCTGCATTGCAGAACCAGCATGGCTGAAGCAGTGCCAGTGACTGCAGGCAATATGCCCATCACATGTTGCAAAACCTAACATCAAACTGTTTCACTTAAATAACTGTAACAAGTGGCAGTTTCCCTGCCCTTTACTTAGCCAGCGAACAGCATAATAACCATGTATAACACCATAATAACCATGTATAACACCATAATAACCGTGTATGACAATGTGCTTTAGTGTTTCTACTTTATCTGTAGATATTGCACCACCATTAGGCATCCAAAGCAACAAAATTTGATTGTAAATTAATATTAGAAAGTATTAATGCCGCCAGTGATCTCTGTTGCATCATGTCTTCAATTTTAAAGTCTACATAACCACAATCTATGCATTAGCTTTTTTTCGTACATGTACCAAACTGAGGCATGCCACAAAGACATAAGTCAAGAACCTATGTTCTTCGAAAAAAAATCTGTAAATATTTGATCAGCATATATAATTTAAACCACTATATGATGAATTATGCAGGGCCTGGAGGGATCTGATGAATATTTGTCTTAGTTACCGATAGCTCTCTTCCATACCCTACTACTGTGAAACATCCTGTATGTGAGTATATAAGTGTCATAACTCAGCCATCATTTAAAAAAAGGATTTCTAACAGCATTTGTCACATATGCAGATATCAGAAAATCAAATACTTAAAGGTCTATGTTTTTGTTCGATTACAAAATCGTAAAAGTAGGAGCAGATCTGAAGTGTCTGTTTCAGGTTGAGTTGTGAAGACACTGTCAAGAAAAAGCAGCTGAGTACCAGTCAGGGTTAAATGAGCTGAACAGCTGAGTGTTCGCAAATGCACACACACACACACACACACACACACACACACACACACACACACACACACACACACACACACACACACAGACGAATGTACATGTACACAGTCTGCTAATGGTTAGAGGTTATTACCAGGTCAAGATGAGTCAGGAGAAGGTCAGGTAGCATACCATTTTTGCTGTGTGTGTGTGTGTCTGTGTGTGTCTGTGTGTGTCTGTGTGTGTGTGTGTGTGTGTGTGTGTGTGTGTGTGTGTGTGTGTGTGTGTGTGTGTGTGTGTGTGTGTGTGCTGGGGAGGGGTCTAAAATGTCTATATGCCTATTCCTTACTGGATTTTACAAAAACAAATTCTGAATTAACATATTAAACAAACATTTCTTCATTTCAATCATATCTTAACTTGTTGTATTTCACTTCCATTGGAATCCCTTGAATTCCCACAGAAAACAGAACTGCCCTAATATTTTTGGTTATCACAGTAACTATTTAATCCCATTGTTTGCTTATTGTACTTGTGTGTGCACCTGCGTGTGTGTATATTTGTGTGTGTGGGTTTGTACGCATGCATGTGTGTCTTCACAGCAGTGCTGTGGTCCATCCATCTAATGTGCCACCTGATCCAGCCCAACTCTGGGCCCCTGAAGTCATTACATGTTGCTACTCAATCTCCCTGTGTCGCCCCACTAAGCTCCCAGGGGTCTCACATGCTAACATTGTGTAATTTTTTGGAATGATTTAGAGCTTTGTTCTGTTATTTATTAGTTTGCACAAATGTAGTTATAGTAAAGCAAAACCCATGTATATATGATCCAACCTTTGATTCCCATTATGGTCAGGGTTGCAGGGTGTGCTGGACCCTGTCCTAGCAGTTGACTGGTCTGCAGCTCGTTGCAGAGCAAATGTATTTGAAGATCAGTGAAGAGATAAAAGTGCTTTGAATTTTCATTCAACTGGAAAATTTGCATAATTATGTCTAAGAACCAGCACAGTGTTGTCACTGCACTTTTCAATAATATCAGAGTCCGAAAAGTACTGAAGAGATGATTGCGCATTGTTAACTGCAGGTAATTTCACTTCTCCTTTCAGAAATGCAAACAAGAAACAATGATTAGCCAGTGATGTCTCTCTTGACAGCGTATAATTATGAGAGGGAGAGGAGAGAACTGCAGAAGGATCATTAAAACATTTTAATTCAAGTCTTTGCTGATGCGCTGTTACCCAAAGCCGCATACATGCTTGGGTCCGCTTTGGTCGCACCCCAACCCGTGTGTGTGTGTGTGTGTGTGTGTGTGTGTGTGTGTGTGTGTGTGTGTGTGTGTGTGTGAACCTGTGTGTGTGTGTGTGAACCTGTGTGTGTGTGTGTGTGAACCTGTGTGTGAATCTAGCTTGTACAAATGTGCCTTTTTCCCTGCATACTCACTGTTTAGATCTGAGTTCTTAGATGTTCCATCCGGCAGTTCTGCTTGTTTTGTGTCTACGGTAGTGCTCACCCCTCGTACTGCATTTCCTAGAGATCAGTTGGAAATCAAATTTCATTTTGGCATTCTCGCTGTGTCTTGCCCCTGAGGACAGATATTCTGTAGATAAACCACCATGTTTTCCCAACTGCTTCACCCAGTCCCCCCTCCCTCACTCTTTTACTATTCCCTGTCATCTCCTGTGGAGCTGGCTCTTCATCAGGATGCCAAGAGAGATCCTTAACACACACACACACACACACACACACACACACACACACACACACACACACACACACACACACACACACACACACACACACACACACACACACACACACACATGACTACGAACAGATTTGAGACCAAAAGCAGTAGCATTCATATGTAGTCATCTTTAATGCAGAGTGGAAAAAAGTGGGGAAAAGTGTCAAATATTGTTTTAAATCCTGGAAATAAATCTGGTCTTTCAGGAGAGCAAGTCAAACTCTGCAATTAAAGCCCAAGGGACACAGTTCAGTTATTAATTCCTTCCCTCTGGCCCCTTTTGGCAAATCCTTTTTCTTTTCATTTTTTTTTTGATAAAATGATATTTAATGTAATTATAGCGCCCGAGGCCAGCCTTCGCTGGTCTGGCCAGCAACTCTTGCTTTTTGAAGGTCAACCCACGCCCCTTGTTGATTGTGAGCATGCCAATCAGACTAGCTGGTGCCACATGATTAATGAGTCCCACATCGCTTTTTGAAAGTTACTGCAGAGATAAAGCAGCGAGGTGTCAGATATATAGGCGTAACAGCTAGGAAGGCAGCACAGACCGTGATTTGATATATTATAGGAGTTACGGCTGCTGGAGCTCCCACCGTTACACTGAGATAGATTCACCCTGCATGTAGCATCACATTACTGCATGTGTGTGTGTGCACAGCAGCGCCAGGTCATGCCCAGCCTGTCAGGAAGGAAACTCAGCCTCAGGGAGAGACAGGAGGATTTCATTCAGAAAACCCGACCAGGAGGTAGAGAACGAACAAAAGTGCTGAAAAGGTCAGATTTGCAGCGCACGTGACATCAAGCATCTTCATTTACAAAACCGAAACATGTCAGTTTTCTTATTCATATGGGGGTAACGTGTGTGACGTGCACCTTTTACGTCAGCCATACAGAAGACAGCATGTGTGTGTGTGTGTGTGTGTGTGTGTGTGTGTGTGTGTGTGTGTGTGTGATACTGAAAACCTCTGCCAGGAAGGCTCACATGCAGGTCACCTGCCCTCTCTGTCTGTCTCTCTCCCTCGTGTTCTCTCTCTCTCTCTCTCTCTCTCTCTCTCTCTCTCTCTCTCTCTCTCTCTCTCTCTCACTCACACACACATACTCACACAGACAGCATGCACGAGCTATCATTAGCATTTCAAAGTAACAAGGTGCAGGGGGGCATAAAATTATGCATTTTGGGCACTTTGAAATGGAGATTTACTTAAAGAGCAGAAAAATACAGTTTACTTATCCCATAGAGTGAGGATTCCAAATGATCCAGTTCATTTCCACAGTGTCATCAGTGTTGACACCCTCCCTCACTTACCGTCACAAAGGTACAAATGATCGTCTGCGATTTATGTTCGGATCTTTCCTCCTTTATCTTGTAAACTTTATTACTGTATATGTAACTCTGGCCAAGTTTAGCCTCCTAGCTCACGCTGTTCTTTACTGAGCTGAAGGCAGGAGGATTAATACAACTTTATGACTTCTTAATTTGTTGTCTTTTCATTTTAAGACTCCTTTCAGAAGACATATCTTCCTCCCTGTCCACACGGGAAACTCCTTTGTTAAACAAGCTCATAAATGAACTGTTCAGTAATACATTTTCCAGGCTGACAGGTTTTTTCACCAATTCAATGATTTGTAATGAAGGGGTAAATTAATGATCCATTTATCACACATACAGTATGGAGAAGTTGTGTGATTACGTGAGATGTCCGCAAAACAGCAGGAGAATCGATAATGGCTGAGTGCCTCGTCGGTGCCGTGTGTCACCCCATATTTCATTAGATGTATTTTCATTTGTAACAGCAGGAGAAGCTTTATTTTAGGAACCTTGTGTTATTCTTGCTATATAACCACCATTCATTATTTTAATTTAACGTGCCAAAGAACATTGTCTATGGTCGATAAACGGGGGTTGCGACTTGACTATCTATCACGAAAATCCATTTTCCCATTCTATGCTAAAAAAGTCATATGTTGAGCTGAGGATTAAAGTTCCTAAGTCATCAGAGATGTTTGTAATGTCCTCAGATTTAGACATAAAGTGGAATTTGTCACCACGCAATGATGAGAAAATGGAAATACAGCAGAAATGAGCATATGTAAAATGGTCACAGACAGCAGAAGATGAGAGAATATGAGATGGTGGCTCTTCATTTCAGCAGGATTGTCTTCTCGCCCATAAAAACAGAATAATTCAGGGCTCATTAGCACTGTAATGTAGCGTGGCAGCTTACAACCGAAACCGCCGCTGATGAAGAGCAGCTAACGGTATGAAATCTACTTAGCGGAATTGTCAGTCGGGCGTCATCATGTCAGTTTCTTTCTCAACAGCACATTTAATGACTGACAAACTGCCCATGAGAAGAGTCTGCTGCGTGTAGAAATGAAGATTTTGTCAGGTCAAACATGGAAATGCAATTTAAGCTACACTTTCAGAGGTGTGTGTTTAACGTTTTTAATTAATCTGAATGGAGAAGGAAAGTTTTGCACTGCGATGTTAGTAAAGTTCTGCCAGCAAGTGAAGCATAAGTCATGATTTTCAAAACCAAAGAGGATCTTAAAGCAAAGGCATAAATGTTATTTTATACAGTAGTAGACAATATAGGAGTGAATGTGGTGAGCAGTGTATGGTAATAAGGATGTCTTTAAATGGCTTCAGTGTTGTAATTCCACGCTCTGCCTCACCGCGCTTGCTCAGATTTGGAAGTTTGCCTCGATTCTTTGTGCCGATCTTTATTTTTAAACTTCCGCGCTAGACAGCAGCAAGAACACAGATCATATTGCAGAAAGTCAGGCAAACGCAGGAGGCAGGGGAAGAACCAGTTGTACAAGATGGTGCAAGTTGGTTCTTCTTGAGTAACATTCATCTTCGTCCCAACAAGCTGCCAAGATTGGGCCAAGTATTCTTTACTGAAGAAATTTTATGGCTGTTTGTCCGTGCACTTTGGAATCTGTCAGTGATGGATTGCACGAAGAAATACCGAGTCTACTTCCCTCTGTTGCACCCTTGCGTCCACACTCTATGATCTAACAGTAAATATCAGCTCCTGTGCTGCTGGGTGGAAATTCCTTGCCGCTGCATGAACTTGCATGAACTTCCTCAAACTAATCAGACATGTTCTGCTGATTAAATATAGAAAAACAAACAAACTGAGCATTTTTGTCCCTTATGTTTTTCAATCACAGAGCTCGTCAGACTAACTGCACAACCAGCACTCTGTTTGTAACTTCCTGTAGCATCATTATAGCATCATTTCATTTGTTTTTAAATTAAAATTGTCAATTGAGAAAAGAGGCCAGAACAAGAGAATGAAAGGATAATACCCCGTAGCAATGGGATGAGAGAGAGCAGGAAGAAACAGAGACAGAGTGAGAGCATCCGAGACAGGAAGCTGAAGGGACATCGCATGTGATAGAGGAGGAGGCCTGCCAGGTGGATTTGGAAGGAGGTGGTGGATTTGAAGGCATTCAGGGACGGGGGAGCTGGCAAGATCCAGAACAATAGGAGAGCTAGACACTACACACGTCACATTGTTAGAAGCTGATTGGTCATTGCCAGCAGCTTCTGTTCCAATCAGCTGCGCGATTAATTAAGTGTGTGTGTGCCAAGTTAGTGTGTTTGTCCATGTGTTTGTGTTGACATCATGGTGGAGGAATCTCCTGTCAATACTGAGCGCAGCGCCTCAGGGAAGATCCCCAGTTTGTGTTCCCTCTGAGTTCAGTGCTCATGCAAGTTTGCACATGCTTTTGCTGCCTGTGTGTGTGTGTGTGTGTGTGTGTGTGTGTGTGTGTGTGTGTGTGCGTGCGTGCGTGCGTGCGTGCGTGTGTGCGTGCGTGCGTGCGTGCGCGTGTGCGTGTGTGTGCGCGCGCACTCGTGCGCAGTAGTCTCTGCCTCTCCACTGACGCTCAAGTGTGACATTCCTTGTTTATTTTTCACACTACCCTGTTTTTCACTTCTGGATTTGGTCCAACTTAGCCTGACATCCACCTTATTCGTCTGTATTCCGTCGCTGAAGACTTCATTAAAATATATCTTTATCTGAATCAAAAACGCTCCAGTCATTTATGTCTCTAGCCCAGAACAACAGCTTATCAGATGCAGAGGCTGATTCAGTATAATGGTTGAAGGCTACAGTGCACGGCTACAGTGCACAGCTGCAGCTTCATTGTGAGTTCTTGAAAATCAAGACCGCACTTCACTGTGTGAAAATAAAGGAATGGCAGGGTCCTGAGGTCAGAATAATCTTTTGTAAATGCAGTTCTAGAACTTAATTAAGCCTCCACAACACAGTGACTTGGATGTCTAGTACTTTTAATGTTTACATGTTTTACTGAGTACTGGTCCAGCACTTTAAGTCTATAATGGATTGTTCTGAGTAACCTTGCTATGCGTTCCAATATGTATGTTTCAATTTAATCAAAGGCAGCAGAGAATCACAGCAGTAAGAAGGTTCTGGGATTTTCTGGCTATTGATTTTGATTGTTTTGTCTATATGTGTGTAAGGGTTTTTCTGTGTATTCAGTCTCATCCTACACACTGGATGGATGGATGGATGGATGGATGGATGGATGGATGGATGGATGGATGGATGGATGGATGGATGGACGGACAGACAATTTCATGAAAGCATAGAGATGTTCTGGCCTGTTCCTCTTTTTGGACGTGTTGCGGTTCATGTTTCCCTTGACCCTGCGTGCATCCTTTAAGCTCTTTATATTTGTGACTGGGATTGACACGTCTGGTACCGTTAACAATTGCTGATGTGACTCAGCCTCCATCTGTCACTCAGAGGCCCCAGTCGCCACAGTAACAGCCGGTTAGGGAGGGGAGGGGACCGAGTGAAAGGGCACACATCCGTGACAGCCTGTCACTCCACAGTCTCACCTGCATCCTGCATCTTGTTATCCAATTTCTCTGTGTCACACCCAGAACTGGATTTAGGATGTTCGTGGTGTTTCTACAAGCTTTGAGCCTTGCAGCAGAAAGTCAAACAGCTCTCATTTAAACTTTTGAGCTGTGAATAATTGAGTCCGTTCTCAAGTAAGGGCAGTTACTCGAGTCCCAGCAAGAAAAGAGCAGGCTCATTATAAAAGCACAGTCGGAGCCCCGGGCGATAACGACAGAAGACGCTAACAAGGATTGTTCCCCACCTCTTCCTGCTACTCTCTGACCTCGACATCTGAGTGCTGCTGGGTTGAAAGGGCAGATGGCAAAATTCATTATGTTCTTGATAGAGTGCATGATTTGTTCAGTCCTTCCATCAACAACATAATTAATTTTCTGTTCTATTTGTGTATCAACATGAAACTTAACCACTGAATGGATATATTGAGCAGATTTATTCTACAGGTGCTGATGACACATTTACACATCTAACTATTGTCCAACAATGAAAGAAAAACAACATATCTTACTCATTTCCTCTTTATGTGATGTCTTCCATCCATTAACATGGAGCAGGAGGGCTCTTTCGCAATCTGCCAGAAAGGTTTTTGCATCATTTTTGTGTCATCTGTCTTTATTTTGCTGTCAGTAATCAGACTGATAATATTAAAGTCATGTACAGCTACTAATTGATTGATTTATGAAAAAATCCCCACTTAAATATGTCATAGTCTTTTCCAACAGTGACTTGATAGAGCTCCTCGCCGTGCAGAGATTTGACATTAATATGGCATGTCCTTCCTAATGACTTAGAAGATAAACATGCTTTCAACTTGGTGATCTTCGCCATCCTCAGCTGACTCACTCAGCGAGGTTGCGTTCATGTCTTCAAAAGAACCATCTGCCTGATAAAGGCTTCATTCCTCAAATCCTTTATCTTTGAATTAAATTAGTTCCCTGTTCGACCTGTTCAGCAGCACTGTGTTATCACCCTGAAAAGTGCACCCAATATCCACCCAATATCCACTCCATAACAACGATCAGGTCATGTTTTGTGCTCATTTAGTCATCTGCAGGATCTGTTTATTGAGGGAAAAGCTTCTGTGTGGCGTGGATGAAGTGGAAATTAATATTTTTCATCACACGAAATGTATTCACACAATTCCCTGTGACATATGCAGCTGAGTTTAATTCAGGATGAGTTCATTTAGGATTTAAAGATTCATTTGCCAGTCAGTGCTAACTTTGCTCCCTTTTCCCTTTTCCATGTCTGCTGAAATCTGCTTTGACTGTTTGGCTGCTCAATCAGGTAAGAAAGCCATGCTTTTCACAACTCCTCATGCACAGAGCAGCTTGCACATATAGAGCAAACACTTCTGCATGTGTATGTGTTGTTGTTTTTTTTAATCATATCTCCACACTTTCTCTCACAGTTCAGATGTAAATTAAGGTCATGAATATGCATGAAATCCCAGAGCTTTTGGTACTTAGTGTTGCCACCCTTTCCATACTCGGAAATCTCTCTCTCTCTCTCTCTCTCTCTCTCTCTCTCTCTCTCTCTCTCCCTCTCTCTCTCTCTCTCTCTCTCTCTCTCCTCTTTCTATCACTGCCTCGCTTGCTGTTACTCAATTCCAATACAGGGAGTCCTGAAGGTGCCTCATGGGTGATAATCACCAAGAATTTTCACAGTGAGGATGAATGTCGATATGATGTTGCACAAGTGAAAGGGCACAGGGACGAACAATTAGAATTTACTTTGACAGCTTGTCCACAGGGTGTAGCTGCATGATCATACATGCATATTCATGAAAAAAAAAAAAAACACCCATTATGTAATAGTGGGTTGCAAGCGTGTCCTTTATGGCTTCAGAGCAATCTGTATATCAGCATATAGGTTTAAGTTAGGTTAGAATACAAGTGTTGTGTATTTTCTACACTTGCTGACATTTGGGATGATAGATCTTTGGTGGCCCTAAAATCAACTGGGAGACACCGTTTGAAAATTGACAGTTGGATGATTAAACTTTGCTAAATTGGGGATGGAAGAGTGAATGAAGAGAGGAGCAATCAAAGGATAGGAACCAGGAGGTGATGGAGAGGTGAAGATGAGTTTATGGTCTCTGAGCTACTGTGTGTGTGTGTGTGTGTGTGTGTGTGTGTGTGTGTGTGTG
>BJFM01001247.1:32185-52038 GCA_016586285.1 Arothron firmamentum
ACACACACACACACACACACACACACACACACACACACACACACACATGCATACAGCATGCAAATGTTGCCTTTAAAGTGAAACTTGAAACATTTAGCCTCAGTTCACGTTTTCACTGTCATGCCTATGTGGTGCGTTGACACACAAAAAGAGTCCTTCCAAATGTTAAGTGTTTAAATATCCCAAACAGCGCCACTCTTCATGTGCATTCTGGTGAACCTTTCATTGCCTCCCGTTGTCCAGTAGCTCCATTTGTTAGTGTGTGGGAGCATTTGGCAGCCTCAGGTCTGTCAGAAGCCTCAGATCTGTCAGAACTGTGAAGTAAATGATTGATTGCTGTCTCTGAAGCCAGAACACTCACTGCTGTTGGTGTAACCGTACACCATGTGTTGACTAACGTAGCTATTTTCTGTCTCATATTTTTTGTTTACTTGAAGCACCATGAAAATACTAGCTTATATTACAATTATTTCCCCCAAAGGGATGGAAAAGGCACTTGCTTATTATTCTGCTGATTAAATAAATACAGTGGTTCAAGTCAAATACTGCAGTAGAAATATTTATTCTCCATTTGTGGAAGATTAAGCCTTAGCTTCAAGATACTTTAATGGCCTTACAGAAGAATATGTGCAATTTCAAATAAAATACACACCTGACAAAGGAAGATTGGGTATAATGTTACATTATAAAATGGAGGAAGACAGACCTTGATTTGATTAAAACCAGTTTGTAGACGGCTGGGTCTGTACCCAGCCAGTTCTGCTGAGCAGTATATATGGTTCTGGTTAAATGAGGGGGAATTATATTATGCTGCTTACATGCTGTGGAAATTATATTTTTCATATTTTTTCTCATTTTGTCTGGTTTAGATCACTTAATTGGACGATAGTCAATGAAGTTAGCCACAGTCACCACATCTAACATGTGTGTTAAATATATAAAGTGTTTATGGTTAAGCAAAATCAACCGTGTGTGTGTGTGTGTGTGTGTGTGTGTGTGTGTGTGTGTGTGTGTGTGTGTGTGTGTGTGTGTGTGTGTGTGTGTGTGTGTGTGTGTGTGCTCTCCTGTCTGTTTCCTACATGAGGTGAATGTTCTGGATCGGTAAATGACTTTCTCAGTGTGTGGTGGCAGCAGCGCAGCAGGAACTCACTGGTGACTTAGAAAGTAATGACACTAATACAGATGAGGGCTCTCAGGTGTCCGTGGTGCAATCTGCTTCAGCGATTGCAAAAAACATTGTGCAGCTCCATTACTCAAAACAACAGCTGATACAGTGCAGTAATGAATCATACAAGTAGGGTCATTACAAACTTGTGAGGAAAAATATTTTTCCTTGAGACACGCAGACAGAAACCCCTCCCTGCTTCAATTAACTGCATCTTTTGGAGAATTGTTGCTTTTTGCTTTATTCCTCCGACAGGTTTGGGGTGGGAACCTATTGCCTGCAGTGGGAGTTGTTTTCTTTGACCAACTTTGCAACAAAAACTGTTTTATTTCCATGTTACATTTCTGGAACAGTTGATTTAAACTTAACAAACAATAACTGTGCAATAATTGCCTGTCAACCCGTATGACTGCAATTACTGTGTGTTGTAAGAATCTGTAAATGATTTCATGTGCTTTCAAATATAGAACTTATATCATCAAAACATGCCAATATTTTATCTTGACTGAAAATTTATGGACTCAGGCTTACATTTCAAAAACAGGATTATTATCTCGGTGGGTTAAAACAGACCAGATGGAAGGCGAAGGAGGGATCGTTAATGCAGGGTCATATGCAGCATGAAATTTTTAGCCTATTTTGAAATGCATCTTGTATAACTTCAGATGGACTGTCATTTTCATATGTCAGTGAAAAGGATTTGCACATTGCAAGTATACCTGAGGGGAGTTATAGCTTATAAAGAGAACTATCCAGCTGTGACACATCTGTTTTTATGACTCCTGAAATTGTAAAACTTACTCAGCGGCTGATTGGTTATTCACAAGTGTGAAACAAAAAGCAACAAATGTTCCTGGATTTGGATTCAGGTGAAAATCTTTTCAAAATGCTATTGTCATTCTTGCCGTTTGACCCTCCTGCCCGAGGCTCAGTGAAGAGAATCGCAGCGTCGCAACCCAATTGCTGCGGGGTTCGCCTTCAGCAGCGAGGGCTCACCCACCTCCCTCCTCCCAGCATCATGTCCTGCAGCTAACCGACAAAGCCCTCCAGCAGCACAGGGGAGGTCACCCAGGTTTGATGGAGGGAATAATAGGGAGGAAGAAGACATGAAAAGGAGATGGAAGAAAGATTAGAATAATGGAACGGTAATAAGGGAGCGAAGCAAGGGCAGAAAAGTCATGAGGGGGAGCACAGGTGAGAGTAGAGAGACGGTCTGGCTCACAGAAACTTCAGTCATGTGAAAGACAAAATTGCCTTTGTTCTTGAATTTCTGCAAAAAAAAAAAAGAAAAAAGATCAAGAGATATCTTGATGGTTACGCTATAAGCAGAACGTACAACACCAGTTCAGTGGTTTGGAAATTCCTTTCAGTGAAGGCGAGACTATTTTTGTGAGTAGTCAAAATGTTGGTTTGTGCAACCAGATCTACTGTTTTCAATAGATTTTCAAGGACGTCTGGACATGCTGTTGAAATCACATCTGTGTTTTTAGTCAAGTGACTCAGAATGTGGAAGTGAGGTCAGTCGCCCAGGGGTGAAATTGGGTGTCCATGGACTTTAGGTCATCGCATTTATGTTACACACAACATCAATTTTACACATCTGGTGGCACAAGTGTAAATGTGTAAATCGGCCTTGGCTTCATTCCTTTTTTGGGTTTTTTTTTTTTTTACACATCTGTGTCTGTTTCCTCATATTGCATCACCGCTGATCTCAGTGGAGCCCCTGGCTGTTCTCCTTCGTGTGGCATCTGGGGAGAATCAGTTAGCACAAATCTATGAAAAGATCGTATGTGAAAGAGAGAACACATGTGGGTGCCCGTCTGCTGTCAGTATTGTGAACACGTCTTCTGCGCTGAAAACCTTCGCTTTTCATGCATCCTCTCCACTGCCAGTCGTTTACCCAGATCTAAGAGAAATCCCCACTAATAGTCTATTTGTCTCCTTCAAGATCACGTTCAAAAGTCGGTGCTGAGCTCCGTCGCGTTTGTTCGGCGTGTGGAGGAGAATATGAAAACAGCTGAGGTGATAAATGAGTGTGTCTCTGCCTGTATGAAAATGTAGCTTTTACTTCACCTGAAGGTTAAAAACTGTATTATCTTGTCATGATGAATCTGTTATTGGAAAACCTCTAAAGGTCTTTGCACTCCAGCTAGATTCGAGCCAAACACCTTTCAGCAAATCTAGTCTCGTTCTCAGATTGAATGCACATCCAGACGTTACAGACGTGGTTCACGTCTTTCAGTAAAAACTGATTCAGTGTTGAGTTAATGACGAACCCCTCAAACTTCTTTACATTACCAGTCTGCCTGACTTGCTCATCGAGAGAAATAACCAGAGTAGTATGTGCAGCTGCAGCTCCCACAGTGTGGGATCAACAGCTATTTGGCAAAATAGCTAATAATCATTAATTTCTCATATTCTGCAATGAAAGAAATTCAACCTGGAGCAACTTGCCGTTCAATGTCCACTCTTTATTTCTTATCAGTATCAACTCATTCTATACATTATATTTTCATGCATGTTAAAGTTACAACAAGGTTACACAGTTAGGCAGTTCACGGTTAGGGAATCATCCCCCACCCACCCACCCCGGTGTGGTTCCTGGCATCATTTTAGTGTTGTGGCGTGACAGTTTGACAGCAATGCTTTTAATCCTCTGTAGAAGTGCACTTAATGCCTCCTTTCTTGTAAATTTGGAAATCTCACCTCACATTTTATGCAAATCACCGTGTGGGACCGCTCTGCACCGGAACAGATTTTCACCTTATTTCCTGTCAACTGCCAGGTAATGTGTTCATCAGCTCTGTAGCCTCTAAATCACAGGGGCTGCAGTGGATGTGGTGGAATACAACTCAAATCAATATGTAGAAATGATCTTCAATTCAGACCCACATTTACAGCTGGAACATCCTGTTCCGCATCACAATGAACACTCCAGACATTTTTTTCTTTGATTTACCATTTCTCCCGTGTGTTCCGTCAGTCCACCTGGAAACGCTGCTCGGATTTCATTAACCATCCTTGTTTTTGTGCCGTATTTTCCAGAATATCCCTGCCCTGCCCTGCGGTAAAGCCCTCTACTCCTACGAGGGAAAAGAACCAGGTGACCTCCAGTTTTCCAAGGGCGACATCATCATCCTGCGACGCAAGGTAGACGATAACTGGTACCACGGCGAACTCAACGGGTGCCACGGTTTCTTACCGGCGAGCTACATCCAATTGCTGCGTCCGCTGAGTCAAACGCCACCTCAAGGCAAAGCGCTGTACGACTTTGAGGTCAAAGACAAGGACCAGGATAAAGACTGCCTGGCCTTCAGCAAGGTAACACACACACACACACCCACACACACACACACACACACACACACACACACACACACGAACACACACACACGCACACATTAACCTTTTACATCACAAGATCAATATTAAAATATAAATATACGGCCAGAGTTAATAGTTAAAAGAGAATGAAAAACAGCTTTCTGAAGACAGAAAAGCACATCAAAGAAGAAGAAAACACACATCTGTAGTGTTAAACCAGTCTGGTTCTCTGAAGGACACTCATAATTCATCACCGCTCACTCTGATTTTTTTCCCCTGTTCTCTCTGAATGCAAACCAGCACCAACACATGCGGTGCAGATTAACCGCAGTTTTACGACAGAAGTTCTCAACTTCAAGACCCGATTTACTGAAATGAATCCCAGTCAGGTTGTAGAAAATTCAGATGAATGGTGTCTTCATACACACAAGAACATCATCTACTATATTCTGTCATTTGGTAGCTGTCCACAAAGACGTGTGTGTTGCATTAATCTGGTCTGCTCTATTGATATAAGATAGCTAGCTTTATTATTCAAAGCTCCTCTACATATTAAACCTGGCTAATTATAATGGCGAAGAGTGTTCTGGGATTGGACAGGTGTCCCTATTTGTCACTCTTTGTGAGCTGTCCCTCACTTCATCTTTTTAGCACCATACAGGTAGTTAATGAGCCACAGGAGCCATTTTTGCTGCGGCGGACTGATGTCTGGAGTTAGCGCAGAGTCGCCTAACTACTCTGACCGACACTGACGAGTGATGACTGTCATCTGTAAAGGAGATTATTCTCTCTCACGTCGCGCTACGGAATCCGTTTTCAATCTGGAATCACGTATATGGGCTCCATTTTTTTTTTAAACCTGCCCTTGAGATGTTATTTACCTTTCAAAAAGAAAGGCAGCTATCACAGAATCTATCTCGTGTTTTGCATAATTCGCTCCATCTCAAAAACAAACGCATAAAGTGCTGTTTTAGCGGTCTGAGGATTAAACCCAATTTGGAAGTTCTTGCCAGTTTATGTGATTATAATTCACACACTTCATACATAAAATCCTTCAAAACCATCGCATCTCATAAACCCGTTCATTTATCTATCACGCCAAGAACATCTGAGAAATGCAGGATCAGAGTCTGACAGTTTATACTCTGAAAAGAACAAAGATGAAGAAGAGATAGGAAAAGACAATCCGTCCTTCGGAAGTACCCTGCGTGTGTCCATGTTCGCCGTGATGTAAACAGTCATTGGTATTCCCTGTGTACTGCTCAGGCTCTCCAAGCTTATCGTTTCCTTCCTGTGGCTACACAGGCTCATTTATGCAGGAGCTGAATGCTGACACGTCGTCTGTGTCTGCAAGGTGAAGGTGTTGGAAGAGCGAGAAAAATAACACAATTACACCATGCTATTCATGGTACTGTTAAACTGATTATAGCGACGCAGTCATAACCAGACGCCTTGTGTCTACATCCATGTGGGAACCTAACCCTCCAAGCTAACAATGTTTTTGGACAGCAGGAGGAAACTGGAGTACCTGAGGAACACCTACACGGGCAAGAACATGCAAACACTGCATAAAAGAGCAGGGAACCCTGCTATTAGATAACGGGGTCAACAGCACTGATTGCACTTGAGATACTGAAGATTGCACCGATACAAATAGTTGCTCAGTAACTTCATCCCCCTGTGGTGCACTGAATACCTGTTTTCATGCAGAACCGTTGCGTGTGTTGTTGTTGTTTTCTCAGTGTGAGGTGTAATTACTCAGTATGACAAAAACACAGTCGTTTCCCAGCATTCCATCCCTAATGGTCGTACCGTGACCTTTGCATTACTGTGTGAAGACATGCAGAGGAAAAATGAAGGCGGGAACAGTGAGCGGTGAAGGATGCACTGGTTTTATTACAAACCCTCATATGTTAATAGGTTTGCACCTTAAACTCTGTATTAAAACATTGTTGCTGAGGCTGACGCTTCTGAGTTGTGCGGTCCTGTGCTTCAGTCCTCAGACAACGATGTTGAAATTCAGCTCGATTGCTGTTTCATTTTGATCATTTAAAGTCTCCATCTTCAGCAAAAGAGCCATATGGAGGCATTTTATAACTTCCCTCCTCTTATATTTAGCAGCAGCTTCTTCTAAAACTCTTCCAGGAGACATTTTTTAACTTGTCACTATGAGTTTAGCATTATTTTACCCATATTGTTTTGGTTTTGTGTGTGTGTGTGTGTGTGTGTGTGTGTGCGTGCGTGCGTGCGTGCGCGCGTGCGTGCGTGCGTGCGTGCGTGTGTGTGTGTTGCTTTGAGGCCACCGTGGACTGTATTTCAGCAGGCCTGTGTGAGTTAGCTCACAGATACCTGCGCGCTCGCGCTGCCATTGCAGTAACATTGTCATTCGGTAAGTCAATGCAAACGTAGAACACCGTGTACTGAGGTTACAGTAAAGCTGCAGCGGTATTCACGCAATGTTGTCCTCAGGTAATGTTTTGTATTTTTATACACATTTTGTTTTTTTAACATGACAACTCAGGCAACACTGCTGTCCCGAAGCTCCAAACTCCAAAAAAAAATCAAAATTATAGTGTTCATTTTTATTGTGAGCAGAATTTGTTCTTTAGTGGGCTACAGTATCCATAAAGATTGCTATTTTTGGTTTTTCTCTACTGGGAAAAATCAGAATTTGATAATTACCCAGATGGATTGTGAACCAACAGCATGTGTCACGTGTTTGCCTCACTCATGTTCTCTCCGTCCAGGATGAGATACTGACTGTAATCAGACGAGTGGATGAGAACTGGGCAGAAGGCATGCTGGGAGACAAGATCGGCATCTTTCCTATCCTCTACGTGGAGGTAAATGCACAGACATCACACTCAAACGCGCGCCCAAAGCGACGTTCACGCAACATCAGTCGCAGACATTTGACAAAAAAGATAGAAAAGCTGCAGCAGATGACAGATCACAGTGACTTCATAAACCACGCCAAATGTTTAGCGACAGAAAAGAATATTTGATTTGCCCTTAGCCTTTTTCTGGAGTTCAGGGTGTTATTCAGTATTGCCGTTGTGTTTTTCCAGATTTTTGCGATACCGTTAATACTTAAACAGTCAGATTTATTTTACTGCCTGTAATGGACGTGTTGTGTTGCCGGTTAGCTTTTTGTCTTTGCGGCTGCATTAATCTTTCATGTGGCTGTGTTCTCAGCTGGTCTGAAAGAGTTGCTCTCTGTTTTTAAAAGCCTTCTTAATGTCCCAAGCAGACCAAAAGGAGGAACACTTATTTAACGTTTGGAGATAATTAGCAGGTTTACTGCATGCTCATTGTTCACTGTTGATCAGGAGGCTGTGTTATAAAACTGTGCAGCAGTTCTTCATTTTGTTTGCGCTGCTTTTATGGGTTATCTGACCTCTGGTAAAGTAAAAACCCTCCCATTAGAGGGTTCATTAGGAATTCAGTTTGCAACTAGATTTAGGTGGAGTTTTCCTGAAGGTATTTTCCCCCCGCTGGAAGCATAAACCCTATAACACAAAATGTTAGTCTTTTATAGAGTCATGCTTGTCAAGAGTGAATTATAGTTTAATTTAATCCTTCTGCAGCAGAAAAAAAACCTACATTTTTCTCTCATACTTTATCGCTCTGAACCCTTGTTAAATCCCATTGGTAGAAATGGAAAAATGTCTATATCTCCTTTCTTTTAGACCCACGCTGCCATTATGACATCTCTATTGTAGCGTAATGTAAACACAAATTAATTCTTCCAAGGCTTCCTTGGGAGCGCAACATCATCACTGAGCAGAGGTTCACTTGAGCGTGGAAGCGCTGTTGCGTCTGTGTGTTTGTCAAGCGAGACAATTAGACCCTCATGAGGTGAGTGTTGGGGCCTGCAGTAATCACGCAGAGAGACTAATGGGATGACTTATCCATCTAAAAATTACATGTTTTTTTTTCACTCGCAGTCTCTTCATGCATCAATATCCACATTTCTGCAAACTTTTCCTTTCACATACATTTTCATTCTTCCAATTCCTGCCCTCATCACACCATCCACACCAAGCAAGCTCTCACAATCTCTGAAGTCATTAAGTTGAATTACAGCTTCCGTAACATCTGACAGGACAGCGCATTTTTTATTTTGTTTATCAGTTTGATCTACTCATCTACGGATCATTAGCTGCAGGAAATGGGCTGCAAATTCGCTCGCCGCAATTGAGTAAACAAGTATGCCGCGAAATACAGCTCAGCGCAAAACAAACGAAACTGCTGCAAATGCCAAAATAAGACCTTGTAAATGTTTTTTCCAGAGGATACTGTGGGGTTGAACACAGCTTAGAAGAGCTTACACCAGTGTGTGACTCATAAAATTATCCCTGGTGTGTGGGCGTCTGTGCCAATTAGGAGAGGAAACGAGAAGAACTCACCCTACCCTGCTTCTGATTAATTTGTAAACTGTATCATCTGTGCTGTTTAGGATAAAAGGTGATGACTGGTTGTGGCCTGTGTCCATGTAACGTTCGTTCTGAGCAGATAAATCAGTTGGGAAATGCTCCGAAGAGTTGAAAGGAAGAGGAAAAATGCTTCATTTTGAGCGAGGTTAGCCTGGAAGAGAGCTCAATCTGTAAAACCCTGTTTTATATTTTCCAGATGCAGGTTGTTGTTTTTTTGGGTTTTTTAAACAAATTTCGCAGCTGCGGCACACTGATCTCTCTTGCCCGTTGGCTTTCCAGCAAAATAGTGATAACCCTGAAATCAGTTTGCCCGAATGTCTCTCTGAGCTGATGATGAAAGTGACAAACACACCAACACACACACCAACACACACACACCAACACACAGGGGCTCCCATTAGAAGATGCATCTATAATTTAGAGCTCTCTATCATTGTGACGCAGCAGGGGTTCAGGGCCATGTCATGCATGCGTGCATGTGTTTGCGTCTTTACTGAGAGCTTAATTAAAAAGGACCAGCTGGTTCTCAGAGTGTGTGAGTGTCTGTGTGTGCTCGAGAATCAAGTACCACTCAGCCACTGCCACTGACTTCTTGTATTAACATTTGGCAGGTTCGGATGCACAGATTGGCGATGAAGAGGTTTTAGATTGCAGGGGCATCCCTGTCATCTGCGCTGAAATACTCTGAATTACATGTGTGGAGTAGCTGACATTCCCTGCATCTGAAGAGGCAGTGCATTCTGCCTCCAATGTGAATAATATACAGTGTGGACCCAGAAAAAGCCAAAGCCCGTTTGACCGAGACAGCGAACAGTAATGTTCTGAGGACAAAATTACCGTTGAATGATGCTCATTCGGTTGGAGCCTTTTGGCTTTTGGGTCCAGCTGACTGCTCATACGTGAAAATGTGTCCATTCTGCATCTACCGTAAGGTTAAAAAGTACAAATTGAAGCTGTCCGTGATGTTTTACAATATAAGGTTTGTGATTCTTGCTGTTGATGGTGGTTTTAATATATTCGGCCCGTTTTAATTTGTGTCAGATTAGTTTTTGTGAAGTGTACAAAGGTTTGGGCATTTCTGAAATTGGTTTATGCAAATCAGGGATTTACTGTTGTCGTTGTTGTTGTGGTGGTGGTGGTGGTGCTGCTGCTGCTGGTGGTGCTGGTGGTGGGCGGTTTCAGGATTAGATTTGGGTCAGGCTGTTTAGAACCCATGTCAACGACACTTCAGCCTCTTTGTTTCACATCCCGCTGCAGCAGCAGGGAGTTGGCGCGCCCCACCTGCCCCTCACGTGCATGTGGAAGGGCGGGCGTGCATGGCTATGCATATGTTTTACTGGATTTTGCTTTTTTTTCTGAAACTGAAAGGCAGTGTTGGCTTAGCACGTGAGAAATGACCTTGGAGACTTCAGTCTGCCTAGAGCCAAAACCTGAAGGATGGTCTTCATGAAAAACTCTCTATTTCTTTCTTACATACACACACACACACCTGCACAGGGCTTTCTTACTTGGTTGGCGTTACTCCTCCTTCCTGAAGGTGTGAGAGACCTGGTTTTTTGAAACTTTGACTTTCACCTGAATCTGTTTGCAGGGTTTTTCTTAAAAGCATTTTTCATTTTTTCAATCATCAGTCTTTAGTAGTCAAGTCACTGCTCAACTTTTCTTTTATGTAGTGCTATCGGATAAAATCTTTAAATTATCTTTATGTCAGAAATCAGGCGCGCGCGTGTGTGTGTGTGTGTGTGTGTGTGTGTTTGTGTGTGTGTGTGTGTGTGTGTGTGTGTGTGTGTGTGTGTGTGTGTGTGTGTGTGTGTGCGTATGTTTGAAAGCGTCACAAGAACCAACTGACTTATATCTGCGGTATCAATATCGAATCCATCGCTCCCATTAGCATACAGTTAGACTTTTATTTGCATAACCATTAATATGGAAATGTGACATCTCCAGTCCTGAGCCCAAGCAGGTCCATGTGTCTGCACACACACATATGCACAAACAATGCTCATCCTTCTCTCAAGGGATTGTTCACTCATCGGGGTCACACTAACCAGACATGATTACGATATAGCTGCAGATAGCGTCTGCGTCAGATGAAGTGTTTCTCTTTCACTCACTGTTGCTCTCCTGGGATGATTTTGGTTGATTCAATTGTTTAAATAAGAACTTTGGTGCTATTTCATGATGAGCTAATGAAATACTGTTGCGAATTCTACAGCGTATTTGTCAAATACGAATGTCGAAATTTTAGATCTATAACGAAGCGTCTTAATGTACTGAATTTTGTGATTCACATTCAAGTGAAGAGAAGAATAGTTCTTTAAGGCATGGCTCCATTTTGAGTGATTTGTGTGTGGGAGTTTTTTGAAAAAAGAGGCAGAGCGAGTGTTTGTGCCACACAAGGAGTCTCAATAGACCGGTTGTTTTAAGTGATGATTGTTATGCAGCATCTTTGAAACACTGCCAGAATGAGTGAAGAAAAGGCCCCACACACACACACACACACACACACACAAACACACACACACACACACTTCCTCCTGTGTTTGTCATTGAGAATTACTGATGACTGTAACCCCCCTTCCTCTCCTCTCAGTTAAACGAAACGGCCAAGCAGCTGATGGAGATCGACAAGCCTACGCCGTCGAGCGTCCCGGGTCCGAGCTCTGAGCCATCCCCGTTGGGCCCCTGCACTCCGGGCCCCTCCCCTTGTGCCTCCCCGTCCAACGGAAACGGCGCTAGCCATCGGAGGGGTGAAGGCAAGAAAAACGCCAAGAAGAGGCATTCCTTCTCGGCGCTGTCGGTCAGTCAGAGGACCGCCCAGCTCAACAACAGGCACAGCATGGAGATCTCCCACCCGGTCCTCATCAGCTCCTCTGACCCCAGAGCTGCTGCACGCATCCAGGTACACACTTATACACACACGTTATTAAAGTTAAATCTCATTGTAATGTTGCTATTGTTGCTTAGCAACAATTCAAATACCAATGGACTGGGATTATTATTTCAGTCTCACATCTTAAATCCTTGACAACACATAAATCCTGTTTTCTGTGTAGTTAATGTGTAGTCATATATTCATTCATTCATTCATTCACATATTTTAACAGAAAGCACTGCTGACTACTGTTATATCACATCCAAACAGTTTTAAAAACAAAGTTACTGTCTGCTTTAGCTGTATTTCCATCTGCTGCTGTGTGTGTGTGTGTGTGTGTGTGTGTGTGTGTGTGTGTGTGTGTGTGTGTGTGTGTGTGTGTGTGTGTGTGTGTGTGTGTGTGTGTGTGTGTGTGTGTGCGTGTGTGTGCGTGCGTGCGTGTGCGTGTGTGTGTGTTGTCAGGACGCGTCCCACCCCGGTCCTTCCCCGTCTTCAGCAGGAGTCCTGGTGCCCCCAAAGGTGGCGTCTCTTACCTCTGAGCTGCTGGCCCATGCCAAGGTGCAGCTGCCCCTCAACATGTGAGTAGATGTGAGGGTCCTGTCAGCTCACCAGCCTGCTGCTCTATTAGCCGCTTCTTCCACCCGTCAGATCCGCACATGATTGCCGAGCCTGCCTCCTGTCATGTGGTGTTAAAAATATTTCCCCTTTTCTTGCAAGCGCTGTTGGACATGTTCCGCCACCTCTGCAGCCACATTTACTCCTCCACTAGTCAAGGATGAAATCCCCATCTGAAAAGAAAAACACCGTCTCGCTGCAGGATTTGCTCAGTTATGTGAGGCTGACATTGGTGTTTCGCAGGACTGCACAGCCTGCTGCTGCTGGTGACCACACCAGCACCACACAACAGGCACACAACAGTTTGGAATTATTATTATTAAAGATTTCTATCACAGTTATCTCATGAAAACAGATGAATATGGTAACTGAACTTTTCCAAACTTGCGTTTGTGCATGAGAAATGAGGGTTAGAGGTTGATTATTTCTTAAAATGACTAAAAGCAACACTCAGACATAGAGTGCAACTGCGCTTTTCGCATCCAGATGGCAGGTGAGATGCCCACACCAAAGAGGAATGTTCTGTAATTTACCTTGTAATTATTCTACCAGTTTACTGCCAGGGAGATTGGATTATCTTCAAGGTGACCATGCGTTCTTTGTCCTGCCTGTCTGGCTTTGTGTAGACTGATCCAGGTTGAGCCTTTCTGTATTTTTGGAAAAAAAGGATGTTTACCTTATCCAAGGTTACAGTTAGGCAGGTGGTGGAGGCACCTGTGAGAGGGAAGAGAATCAAATACATGTCATTGTCATTCCTAATAATGCCTTCACAATAACACCTCAGACAGACATGTGAGACAGTTGCTCTGTTATTTTTAAGAATTAGGTTTTTGAAGTTAATCTTAAACTTCTGAAACTAAAGATTCTGAAAGCTTCAGTTTGATGTTATATAAAGCCTGCAGACACGTTCATGATACAGAATATATTATTATTCAGTCTAGTCTGTTTAGTTTTTCAAACCTGTTTCTTACAGAAGGTAAAAGATATACCAGTACTTCCTGAGAAATGTCCCATTGCAATAATAATAATAATAATAAGAAGAAGAAGAAGAAGAAGAATAACAATAATAATAATAATAATAATAATAATAATAATAATAATAATAATAATAATAATAATAATAATAATAATAATAATAATAATAATAATAATAATAATACATTCTGGGCAATTGGTTTCATTCCATGACCTAACAAGTACGCTGTTGCCATGGGAAGATGGGATACAATCCCTACATTGGTTACCATGGTAATAGGGGAGGAAACACATGCAGGGCTTGTTTACTCCTCGGCCATGTCGTTCCTTGCCATACAAGCCACCCGCTAAATGATCCCAGGGACGGGGCAAGAAACTTATTTATATGTTAACAGGGATGCAATGCACCGTGGTCAATATATAAACATTGACACAAACACGGTAAGATGCTGAGCACTACATTAATCAGCGTACCTGTTAGTGAGCAGGTAAACAAGGACATATCGATTAAGCACCCATTCCCAGCGCGCTGTACAGCCAGGAGAAAATCATTCGGACCGCTTCTGGTGGTCACATTTCTTCTCAAGCTTGAATTCCCCTGAATGCTTTCATAAATCACAGGACACAAAGCAGCACTGAAGAGGTACATCACAAACTTTACAGTCATTTTTTCCCCCACTTTTCTGATTCTGTCCATGTCTGCAATTAAAAATATATCAGAAGTGTGTTGTTTTACTAACAAGGTTATTGGTAATAATGTCTTAACTGCCTTGAATGAAAGCATTTTCAGACAGTCGTGCCATCATCACCATCTTTTTCGTGAAACACCTGACACGAACAGGATAAAAGAGTCTGGGGAGTCGTGTTGTGGGAGAACCCACGGCGTCTTCCTGCTCATTGACCTGACAATGATGATGTTGCAGATCAAAGTTTTCTTTGATGCTTTAATAAATGAGCTGCAGGAGCTTCGAAAGTGTAGGCTTTATTCTGCTGCTTCTAGATCAGAGCAGGGAGATTTGCTCCTTCTGCTTTCATAACCAAAGCGCTATTGTTCATTCGTTCATTTAAAGCAGTGATTTTAAGTCAGCTTACCTTACATAAAATAGTGTGAGATACTATAATTTTGCTGTTTCGTGAAAGGTTTCTTAGTAATTGATGTTGGTGTTTGTATTTCATCTTCTTCTGATGCCTGTCCCCCCAGATATCTGGCTCTGTACGCCTACAAGCCCCAGAAGGCTGACGAACTTGAACTTAGGAAAGGGGAGATGTATCGGGTGACGGAGAAGTGTCAAGATGGGTGGTTCAAAGGCACATCTCTGAGAACAGCTGCCTCTGGTGTCTTCCCGGGAAACTACGTGACCCCTGTGTCCAGGTCAGTGAGGTGCAGCCAGAGCCGTGGAGGACGCGTTGAGTTCGAGTGTTGCAACCATGGTCGGTGTCTGTGCCCAAACATCAATCAGAGGCTTCCCATTTTGCCTTCACCCAAAGGCAGGAAGGAAGCACACTAAGCACAGTAACTGCGACTTACAGTATAATTTTTTCACGCTGATTGTGTCTCCCGAGAAATGAAGCCAGCAGATCAGGCAGAATATGAAGGCAGAGAGCTAAAACTGCGACACTTGTTGCGGTGCGTAATTGTGGGCGCTCTCTTTGTTCCACTTGGCACAAAGGCATGCCTCGAAAAAAAAAAAAAGAACATTTCGAACGCGCAAAATCTGTGAATGCACTTTTTCCTTGTGCAATAATGACACGTTTCGCTGCCTCTCTGCGTTTGCTGCCTTCTTTTGTTGGGATTTCAGCATTTACATCCAGCCACTGAAAGGTCCAAAATTATCTGGTTACACCAGAAGCACATTCTGAGAAGTGGCTGGGAACGGAGATGGAAGAGGAAAGTACTGCGAATAGTGTCCCTTTATGGGCAGGAAACAGAATACTTTTAACACATTCACACTTGGGACAGATTTGACTGGAGACGTTCTATTTAAGTTCTGGTGATAGTTGGCGCTGGTCGATGCGGCTTTTGTCGGTATTTTGTGCTGGGGTGCAGGCGGCAGCTGATTTCAGTCCTGGTTGGTTAGATGATCTGAGATCTCATCCTTTATAGTTGAATCAGCAGCGGTCTTCCTCGGTTTCGACGTGCATTTATTCTTCTTATTCATTTATTTATTTTTACCCAATTCATAACCCAAATTCCCAAATGCAGCTAAATTATAACACTGATAGTCTGCAGCATATTAGGAGAGTGGTTTTTGGTGTTATTAGTATCAGATTCAGTTCATTCTCCATTGTTAGTCTTCAAGGATAAATTAAAAGCCCTGCAGGTGCACCTCATAAATGTTACCAAAGCACCATTTTTGGTAAAGAGACAGGCGAATTCACAGAGCACCTGCACAGAGACCTGTGCCCCCAATCATCAGAATCAAAGATGAAGGGATTAGATGTAGAGCTAGAATAGAGAGGTAATAGAGGTAAAATGTCAAAGTTGTTTTGGATTTTTTTCTTCAGTCAACAGCATCCTGAGTGATGTATGGAGGCATACACCTAAAACCTATATGTATGTGTATATGTGTGTGTGTGTTTGTGTGTATATATATATATATAATTTTCTAAAAGACCAGATAATCAATCTGTCCCTTCTGGAATAAAGTTTCCAGAAGATGATCCAGCAGCAAAAATCCCTTAAAAACAAATTCTATCCTTTCTATCCTGTGTAAATTATTGACTACAGATAATTCTGCATTTTAGTTTTGGAAAACCAGTGAAAACATATAGAAGTGAATGACTTTATTAAATATGCAGAATGGAGAAAGGGATAAATCTTAAAAAAATCTGTCTGGGACAAAATATTAGGACTTGGATCATGATTTAGTTCATAGCAGCTTTGTAAACAGAGTCAATGCAAAGTATCATCAGTATTCTCTGCCTGATTATAGTTGCTTTTGCATCCCAAACACTCAGTTTCATCACAGGCAATTTTATTTCTAATTATTTCAATATGTGTAAAAACATTTAAAGTGTGATCTGTATTCTGCTCCGCGCTGCAGACAAAGAGGGAGAACATGAAATGTGGGAAAATTTGAATCACACAAAAGGAATAATGAGAGGATGGAGGGAGTGGTGGGATTGTGCAGTCTGATAGACAGTGGAGGGAAGTGAGGAGATGGAGATAGAGCAAGAGAAGAGGAAAGGAATGAAGTGATGAAACAGAAACAGCAGGTCTCCCACTCCATTGAATATGAGGGTCTTCACATTTTTTTCAATTATGCAATTGAATGGAGGGAGGTGGGGAGTAATCAAATGAGAAGCTATTTGTTATTTTTATGCAAGCACACTCTCTTCTTCTCTCTTCCCTTCTCTCTCTCCTTTGTCTGCAGTGCAGCTCAAAATTGGCTCTATATGATAAGACGGAGCTGACGCACACACGCACGCACGCACACACGCACGCACGCACACACACACACACACACACACACGGGTTGATCCAATCTGGGCAGGTGTTACCTCACACTTCACACATCTGACATAAAAAGCCTTGGTTTTCAAGAAATTAATTCCCCCAAAAAAGGAGTACAGAAGTATTCTAGCCTGGCAGTTGTGAACAGGTCATCAAAACATTTGTTGGCATAAATAACTGCAGATTTATTGTGAAATTCAGCCAGTAAACATTCAAGACTCATCTTGAAAGAGAACATGATCAATTTTCTCTCTTAATCAGAATTATTGAGCAAAGTTAGTCTTTTCTGGTTGAGTTCTATGAAGCCTTTAGAAGTTACTGATATCTGATCCTTTTGTTTTTTTGTTTTTTTTTTAACTCTATGTTCAGTCCAAAACACACAATATCTACTCCCTCCACCGTTTCTTGTGGGAGACTCTCTCTCTCTCTCTCTCTCTCTCTCTCTCTCTCTGTCTCTCTCTCTCTCTCTCTGTCTCTCTCTCTCTCTCTCTCTCTCTCTGTCTCTGTCTCTCTCTCTCTCTCTCTCTCTCTCTCTCTTTCCACACACACACATGCACAGACACACACTCAACCATCGTAAACCATAAGTCTGTATGCGTGTGTGACAGGAAGTCAATTGTCGGCCATAAAAGTGTGAAAAGCATGGAGTCGATAATGTTCAGCTCGCTGTTCTGCCATTCAGCACTCTGCTGCCTGCAGCTGCATTTATGTTACGGTGGGACACTGTTGTTCCGATCCGACAGACAGATAATAGCAGCTAAATCAATCATTCTGACAGAGAGCGATAGTATGGTCGCTCCTAATATGGTCCAGATCATTTGTAATTATTTTGATCACTGTTGAGATCGGGATTGTAGTGATAGTCATTGACTCTGAATCTGTTATGCAATGTAATGTAGAAATGTGCACGATCTGTGTGAACATTGGCACATTCACTGTGACTTAAAGAACTAAATTTCCCCAAGCTAATATAGTACTGAGCAAAGTTTAAACTGATTCTACCTTTGAAAAAAGATGTATAGATTAACCTGTCTGGATTATACTACTGTAGGCTGTAATGTTAACGATCATTGTGTGAGAGTCTAAACCACAATCCCTCAATACATTTTATCTGAAAAAATCAATTAAAATCATCCATTAAGAGTATGATCGATCAGTTTTATGAACTTTCCTTTATTCATTTATTCATTTTTCCAATACAGTTTTAGCTGGTTGCTGCAGAACAATCTCATTTGAGCCTCAGAGGACACTTTTTCCTCCCTTTTCTTATTTAATTTGATGCATATTTTTCTGAGTCCATAAGAGAGTTTTATACAGTTGCTGGTGTTTCCAAAAGTTTTCAGATTGTGTCACAAAATAAGCTAATAAAGTAGTTACAATCATCGTCAGTCAGTGTAATAAGATAAGAAGACTTTCAATGAATCTTGCTTTTGTTGCTGAAAGATTAGTTTCACCACCTGCTCGTGTTGGCGAAGGAGATTAACAGAACCATTAGGAGGCTTCCTCTTGACGCTGTATCTGCTGTAATGATGATAGCCGTCCACCTCAGAGGTGTTGATATTTTAGTCCGAACCACAGTGGACAAACACAGCACCGCAGCGCTAATTGCATGGCAGCCCTCTACCCCTGTCCCCCCACCACAGGGCTCCGTTTGGTAGCGGCACTCGCTCCTGTTTGTCCAGTCCGGTGGGCGGAGGAGGAAGTGGCAGCAGCCAGGTGGGGAACAAAATCGCAGACCCGGCGTCTCCAGGGTCCCCGGGGCCTTCTTCGTCACGTCCCTCCACGCCGCTGGTGAACGCAGCAAACTCCATCAGCCCCACCTCGTCCCCGCAGTCTGCTGCTGCCCAGCTGAAGAACTGCCTGCGTTCCAGTCAGCACACAGTCAACCAGGCACGCACCTCAATGCAGCTGGGTAAGCAGAAGCTGCACACAGCCGAAATATACTGGTGCAGCATTTTCTTTCTTTCTTTTTTTTTTAGTATCCATTCTGACATGTTATTGATTAGCACCAATTCATTTTCTGCATAAATTAGCATAATAGCTAATTGGAAGCAAAGAGATAAAATATGTTAGAATTATTGATGCTCATTGAAAAAAAACGACATGTTTTCCAGTTCTGTGCAGCTGTTTACCAGCCAACAGGCCTGAAGGAGTCCAGATCTTTGGGGACCCTGCAACATTTAGCCCTGTTGCTTTACTGATTAAGGAATAATAGAATATTGATCAGTCTTTAATTCAAGTAGCATACTTTAAACCTGAGCAGCGGCACGCTCGCAGCCACCACCACCCCCCCACCCCGACCTCAATTTTCATCAGTGCTGTGAGTCATGCACACAGAAAATACAAGCTGCCAAACAATGGGATGGCTGCTCAAATCAGCGACAAGGATCCAATCCTGTTAGTGGCGCTGGCGTAATGTTAATGTGCAAACATTTGTGGCTATTAAACTCATGGGAGAGCGTCATTGCAGGGATGGATGTCAGGGCTCATTGCATTCATGAAAACATGGAGACACTGTTTGTTTTAGAGTGATGGACATCAGGAAACGTGCTAATCTTATCAGGAGGCCTGAAACAACTCCTGTTTTATATAACAAACAAGACATGCAACTCCTCTATGAGTGTTTCTTAAGGACTAAATGCACCTAAAATGCTACTTTTTGGATGGCTGCTGTGAGAATGAAATGCATCTGGACAAGCTCGTCCTGAAAGTTGAGAGTAATTCTGTCCCGGCTGTGTGTGCGTTTGAGAGCAGATGCAGAGGTGTGTTTTGAATCCTGTAGGAAGCTTGCATCACCTACCTTTTAACGCTCTCACTTCTTCCTCCTCTTAAGTGAACCCAGTGAATCATCACTGAACAAAAAAATAAAAAGAGCAGAGAACAACACTGAGAACATTCTGGTACTCAGGCTAGAATGAGAGTGGTGAGGGAGCTCGTTTCCTGCATGCAACAAGGTACAAACTGTGAATGTAGGACATTACCAAACGTGTGATCATGATTGTGCACTGT
>BJFM01001248.1:7900-31953 GCA_016586285.1 Arothron firmamentum
CCCAGCACCCAGTACCCAGTACCCAGTACCCATACCCAGCACCCAGTACCCATACCCAGCACCCAGTACCCATACCCAGTACCCATACCCAGCACCCATACCCAGTACCCATACCCAGCACCCAGTACCCAGCACCCAGTACCCATACCCAGCACCCAGTACCCAGTACCCATACCCAGCACCCATACCCAGTACCCATAGCCATATCCACACCCAGTACCCAGTACCCATACCCAGCACCCATACCCAGTACCCAGTACCCAGCACCCATACCCATACCCATACCCAGTACCCATACCCAGAACCCATACCCAGTACCCATACCCAGTACCCAGCACCCATACCCAGTACCCATACCCATACCCAGTACCCATACCCATACCCAGCACCCATACCCAGTACCCATACCCAGTACCCATACCCAGAACCCATACCCAGTACCCATACCCAGTACCCAGCACCCATACCCATACCCAGTACCCATACCCAGTACCCATACCCACACCCACACCCAGTACCCAGTACCCAGTACCCAGTATCGAGTGCCCAGTACCCAGTACTAGCACTTCTTCATGTCTCTGGGTAATCCAAACATCTTGGGGCTAGCACTGGTGTGTTTGAGTGCAGTTTTGTCTGAGGTCGTTGTATACGCTCCCTACATGACTGCTAATGGGCCGGTAGCGCCTCTGCACAGCCTGTTGGCAGAGGAGGGTTGCTCAGCACAGAGGCTGAGGAAGATGCTCAGTCCATGGAGTTCGCCTTGGCGTTCCTGACGGGACCATAAAGGGGTCTCAGAGCGTCGCTGAAGTGCTTCTTAGACCCTCTGTGATCCTGAAAGCAGTCTTCAAAATGCTGCGTTTCTGTTTTCTCAGTCATTACCTGTTAGGCCAGCATTATTTGAAGCTGGGGCTTTGTTATGGGCTCTCTTCAGACTGCTCTAATGTTAACAGGCACAACTTTGATTTAAGCTCATTCAACCAACCAATCAGATGGCTTGAATTCGCTTCCCTGTTTTTTTTAACAAGATCTTCCAAACATTCAACAGACTTTCTGCACAAACACCACTGAGGCTTCAGGCTACATAACAGCACTTTATGCAGATACGATAAACAAAAACACATTAATGGAAAGGAAGTAAAGGACATTAAACCTTCAGACACTGAATGACACTCATTTCCTGAAGAAAACGGCACCTCGCAGCGACAGAATTACAGCAACGATGCCAGCACAGAAATGCAAGTACAAGACCAAAGTAAATGTCATTGTAAACATACAATATAGCTGCTGGCTACAGGTGCACATTTGAAACCTGACTGCACTGTGTCCACAGCAGCATGATGGAGGCTTTGTGAATTTCCACTCTAGAATCTAGAACTTATTTAATAGAAAAATGAACCCTGGATCACTGGGTCTTTGATCCTCAACTTGATCTCCCAAATAAAACATAAAATTTAAATTAAAGAAAATTTAAAGTGCTAGTATAGTACCTCTAATTGTTTTATCTTAAGCACTTAATTCTATCACTGATGCCATCCTTCGGTCAATATCAAATACTTTAAAAAAAATGGCTGATTTTTTTTTTTTTTTTTTCCTTACCTCCGCAGGTGTTTGAAGAGGGTTTGCATGGTGTCCTGGTTGGGTTTTGGCAGCTTCTTGATCAGGTCTTTGACTGTGTTCACTCGCTGCTTGTAGTCAGAACATTCTGGAGCAGAGACAGCAACAATTACGCCACACAGGAAAATGGCGCCATCGTGTGGCCCGCGGTGGCCTAACAATTCAGCGACTCACTGATGGCGTTGACGAAGTCGTTGAAGGAGACGTATGTGAAGAGCGGCTCTGGAAGCTCCCTGAAGAACATCTTCAGGGCTCCTGTGGTGACGTGGATGTCCTCCCACTTAGTGTCATTCAGATCCAGCTTCTCGTCTGGTGAAGAGGAGTCTGTCAGTGTTCAGCTCATTCTTCAGGCATGTCAGAGGTCAGTCTCACCATGATTGACAGCAAAGCGGAGTTTCTGTATCACAGCTAGGTTCCCACTCACTCTGTACAAACCATCAACGCTCAGGCCTGCATCAGAAGATTGACAGGAGCAACATCACCATCATCATCATCAATCATCATCATCATCATCATCATCATCACCAGCAGCAGCAATTCTGTGTCGCATCTAACATTTATCTCCTTACAAAATCCATTAAATTATTTAAAATGGAGTAAAATGTGTACCTATCTAGATCCGACACTAAATGATTCAAATAAAATATTTTACATGACCTACATTTGAAGAGCATTTAATAGATGACGATCACACATTTAGTTGTGCCTGGTGGGACTTTTTATAAAGGACTTTTTTATTTTCAGAAATAAAATTAGCAACTGTTAAATATTTACTTTTAAATTCCTTTTTGCCTCATTAAAAAGAAATGTAAGTGACTCTGGTTTTTGCTATGGTAATTGCTAAACTCAGTGACAGTATCGGCTGGGAGCGCGACGGGGGATTTTTGGATCTCATCGGCCACGTCTGACGGATACGGCCAGCGAGCGGGAGCAGGGCAGGAGGCGACCAGACATCACCTGATACTCAAAAAAAAATGATGCACGAACCAGGTGCAGCCAAAGGAAATTTAGAGTGGACGATTCAAAAAGAGGTGCGGGTATCGCTATTATGGCAACGGCTGTTCACTCGGGTGTGTTTGGCAAAACATTCCCTCATCTGAGGTCACGTTTGATGGCGTGAGTTCATCTGGGGTCTCGTGTGAAGCTTCTCCAGTTTCTTTCATGCTGGCTGCTTCCTTTGTCTCCATTTGCAGGTGTTTACCAATAAAAGCTGGATATTCTACTGTGATGATACCTGTGTTCTCCACATGATCGATGCACATTTTGACAAAGTTGGGCACGGACGTGTTCTCCCGTTGGCACAGGCTGCTCAGGCTGCTGCCGAAAACCTGCTCTGGAGACATCAAGAGGAGCACAGGTTTGAGCTGAAGCCCCGAGCGGAGGACGAGTGAAGGTGCGGCAGCATGGCGGCGGCGCCGGGCGCTACCTTTGATGTAGCCCTTGTCTCGGACAGCCTGGTAGGTGGGCCGGCGAATCAGGAACTTCTTCAGCTTCATCCTGGTTTTCTTCTGGTCCGAGGCGTCCATACTCAGCGAGGTCTTCATCGCTGTGGAAGACGTGCCGGGATTGAGAGTGGATTTCTACCGGACGTTGCCAAAGGCAAACCAGAAGCGCTGTGATTTGTCTCGCCTCTGTTCTTCTTGGAATCCCGAAGCTCCTTCTCCTTGTCCTGTTTTTCAGCACCTGGAGACTCGGGCATGTCTTCCTCGATGGCCTCGTCAGACTCCCAGGCCTGAGAGACACACCAGCCATCATCATTTCATATACATTTATATCTAAAGAGCTCAACACAAAGGCAAGAAGGAGCACTATTGCTATTTCCTAAACTACTTACTGCAGATATTCTGTCATAGAGAAGTTATAAGCAAAAACTGCCTTTTCTATCGTTTTTCTAGCTGTTTATAAAATGTTCTCACGTGTGAGTTGATGGTTTCTGTGAGGGCTCGGTACCAGTCGTTGATCACACTGTCGATCTCAGACTGGATCAGCAGCTCCGTCCCTTGACGAGTCTTCAGCTGAGGACGATAAAAGACGTTTACCACCGACCAAACATGAAGGCAGGAGAGCTTTAGCCGCCGACGGCACCTCAATCACGTGCTTCTTGCTGGACTTGTCCTTAGAAGCCCATTCCACTGAAGCCCCTCGCAGGTCCACTGTGAACTCCGGCTTCGACTGGTTGCTGCCAAACTTCTGGAAACAAAGCAAAAAGACTCATTTACAACTTTAAAAACTATTAAGTTTGGCCAGAGCTCACAGTTTAGAGCTGCAAGTCCTGACCCTCAATATGTGAATATCAGATGACTGATGTAATTGAATAAACTTACTGATATACTGATGGTTACAACTCTAAATTTGTGGTTATTTCAACATTTAAATTGTTAAGAGAAAAAACCAGAAGACCGAAAAACAGTTTCAGTGGTTAAAGTCATCGACAGTCAGAGAAGAGTTGCTCTATTCATGCAAACACGCATCTGTTAGTCACAAGCTAAATCCCTCATGAACAGATGATGCTTTTATGATATTTAAGACATAAAACTGCAGCTACAGAGATTCTTCCATCTTCAAAACAGGCCTGCATTTAATAATATATTGGGCGATGCCATGGAAGAGACGCAGGCTGTAAGTAGGATGCAAGCATTCTATCGTGGGTACAGCTAGCTTGTTAGCCGCGTTAAAATTTTAGTAGGCACGGCAACCTCAGCACTGGCCCCTTAAATCAGATTTTTAAATCAGCTGATTGGAATAATAATTTGTATCAAAGTATTTGTATCTAAAATATTCTACCGTGTAAGTTTGAGATACAGTGGCCTCACTTCAGAACGCAGAATGCGAACCTGAATCGTGATGTTATTCTGCCATCGGTGAGAGAAAGCATGAAGGCTTGCTGTAATGTAAAGCATTTAAATGGCCACGGATAACCAGGAAGGCGCCATAGAAATACACCCTGTTAGTTTTTTTAATTATGCGTTTGACAATGTGAGGAGAAAACGTAGATTAGTGCAACTTTTGAAAGAGGGTCACACACAAACAAGGCTGCCCGTTACATGAGTGTGACTGAGGGAGGGACAGCAGCAGCAGAGTGGACATACAGCAGCAGCTTGAACAGCCTGACAGTTGCTATAGGACACGGCGGGCCGAGGCTTCACTGAGTGCTTCCAGCTGCTGAGGAGGGTGAGGAGCAGCTCGGGGAGGAGGCCGCTGCGATAATAGGACTTCAGGAAGGAGGACAACGGAGGAGTGAACAGAGGAGGAGAGCAACAGCACAGAACACTATGCAGAAGTAAGGAAGGGATGGAGGACGCGCACATGAACTCCAGAACTTAATCAGGAATCTAAAAAGAAAAAACGAGGAGCCACGTCCGACTGAGGATTGTGGGATACGTACCCAGCTGGTGCTGCCGCTCTGACCTTTGGCAAAGAGCAGAGAAGAACCTTGGAGAACCGTCCAGGAGGAGGTCCAGTTCTTCCTGGGGATCAGAAGAAAAAAAAAAGAAAAAAAAGATGTTAAAGACAGAGTCCAGAAAACAACATCAAAAGAAGTTGTTAAACAATTTAATGTAATGATTTGTAGATCTAGATTCAAATGAAAACAGTGAAGCACCATGTCTCCAATTGAGGAACAGACTATGTCATAATTTAAAAAACTCATCAGCACATACATGCACGTAATTTCATCTGTGGTGCACAAAGATGTTAACAATATTTTTGTTACTTGATGTAATATGTATTAAGTTGTGCATTTCTTATTGATTTTGGGGTTTTTTTTGTGCTCCATACATCCAGCCATGCCACTACCAGCTCTGTGTTTGCATTTCTTTTTGCATTTGATCCATGAGAGCGACCTTATTCTCCCTCGGGTCCCTGAACCGCCATGATTTGGCTGCCCTACAGAATGGCACCAGTATGTACAAATTTTGAAATGTTAGAAATTTAGAATTCTTACCGCACTTTTTTGCCATTCTCTGTGATTTTGGTGACATTGAGGACTCCACATTTTTCTGATGGCTGAGAGAGAAAAAAAAACCATAGTATGAGATAAGATTCTTAACTGTACACGTTTGCAAACATCAAGTCAAGCTTAAGAAACCAATAAGCCAGAAATAAAGACGGACTCTTTTGGTGGACGTTGGTCATAATAAGGTAAATTTGACCCTCAATGATCACCCATAGGGGGCGCCATCACACAGCTAAAGCAACAAAACGGGCACACGCTGGAATAGAAAGATGGACGAGCCATGCAGTTACTGACAGAAGCACAAAGAGCAGAAGGGAAGACAATCCATGCGATTGGTTGCAGGTAAGATCATGAAGGGAGTGGGGATACTAACTGTGGAAGGGTGTTTAGGAGATGAAGGACAGGAGTCAGAGTCTGGAGAGCTCTGCTTTGGCGGCGGAGCACACTCCTGCCAAGGAGAGCAACAACAGCATGACTGCTAACAGCTAATGTCTGAAAGGTCCGTTAGTGAAGCCAAGAAAAATGGATTAGCAGGAGAAGATTTACAAGATCACAAGATTGCTGCTTCTGCTGTTTATCATGGAATTGACTAGCTGTGATTGGCGCGGCACCACAGCTGTAACAGCAAAAACCACCCATGGACGCAGCTGTTGGGACGCAGCAGCGTCCCAGTGATGAACCACCGTCATCACAGGAAAATGGCAGACCGAACCTTCTCCACCACATCTGATCTGCAGCGTCTCCACGCTAACCTTGTCGTTGAGGTCCAACAGGTAGGTGCTGTGTCTCCACTTGGTCAGGACGACTGGATCCTGTTGCTTTCTTTCCAGACTGCGAGACTTTGGGACCTCTCCGGACTGTGGGGAGATGTACTGCAGAGAGGAGGACAAGTCAGCCATCAAACGGTGTTCTAACTCAGCCTTCACTTGTCTTCCTGTTTCCTCTTCAATGTCCATAACTGTCCATGCCATAACTGGACAAAGGGGCTGCTGGATTTGCCTCTAGCCTGACAGATGTGACAAAAACCATCAGCTCGTCATTCGCCACTAACAGTATGGTAATACCAATGCACACCAGTAGGGGGCAGAGTCAAGCATGCACTCAAACCTTGACTAGGTCTGCTAAAAGGCTTTTGCACCCCTCTGTTAACAGACAGCAGTGTTAGGTGATGTAACACACAAAGACCTGACCTAAAATACGCGTAATTAGTGAAATAAGCACAACTTCTGTTATCTATAATTCCTCCATCCATCCATCCGACAGCCACTTTGTCCTAAACAGGTTACAGGGGCTGCTGGGTCTCAGTAGGGACCCCCAGAGCCAGGAATGCCCCTCTGACAGGGCACAACACCCATTTTGACTTTCCAATCAATCTAAAATGTATATTTTTGCACTGCGGCAGAAAAGCTGTTTTGATAAGATTTAATGTTTAAACAATTTGTAAATGAAATAAGAAATCTGTGTGAAAGTATCAGGGTCACAAAGACTTTAGTTTGGACTCAAATTAGCTTTGTTAATTCATACAATCAAACTTCAACGCTTAATATTTATTCTGTAGAGGATTTAAATTATAAAAATGCCAAATTTCATAGTGATTTAAATCTATCCCTTTTAGAATAAAATGTTGTAATAAGTTTTTTTTGTTTGTTTTTTTTAATTCTACTTATAAATCTAAAGACACATTTAGATTTTAGACAGTGATTTTACCTTCGGTAGCTCCCATTCAGACCTGGAACCATCTGCGCTGTAGTAGTAGGGCCGGCCCTGTTCATCCACATGTTTTATCCACTGCAAACAACATTAGGCAACATTAAAAAGGCAAAAACCCACTGCGGCAGGTATTTGTGTATTTACTATTTCTCAAAGGCTCCTGTATAAACCTGTAATCTGTCCCTGTTGACGCCCACCACCCACCAGAAAGATCAGGCTGTTCCTAACGTGCCACAAGCGTGCTGATCTGCACAGTCTGATATGTGCGGTCAAACCGTTTCAGATGGTCCAGATGTGGGTTTTCGCCAACCTAAGCGGGTCCACGTCGCCCCCACTGCTGATGGAGCCCCACTGGCTACCTTCAGCTGCCCGTACTCAGCTCAATCACTCACGCTGACCCACACGGTACAAGCTGGATCTGCTCCCTCTGGCATGAGCCTTGTCTGGCAAAGCTGTCGGTACAGACCAGTCCAGACATGTCCGACAGTGGAACGACCCCCACCCCCTAGCACGGTCCGCCCCGGAGGCGACCCTCCCTTCCTTCAAAAAGCTTACAGCTATTCCGAAAGCACCTCCTCTCTTAAAAACAAAATATAAATGATGTATGTAAATGTCTATCAGTTTTATAATTTAGTCCAATTGTGCTTGTTTAGGCAAGAATGAATATTAGTCGACTGGGCGCTGAACTCACTGGCTGCTAGGCTAACTGGTCACCTGGATATGTATAGAAATCATGGCAAGCAGACAGATCTGCCCACATATCTGCAGAGGGCTGTATGCATTTGAGATCTGCCACGGCAAGAATTCCAAAAATTACACACAAAGAACATTTTTTTAGCAAAATACTTGTAAAAGTACATGTATTTGCAGGTTTGTTTGGGTTTTTTTTAGATTTACTTTAGTATGCACACTTGGATGCTGAACCCACAAATGTAAGCGCACACTTTTGAACAAGTAACTGCGTCACATATTCCAGTTGTTTTGCATCCACAACGGCACCGTGCTGTTGGGCAGAATCAGAGTCAGTGAACTGCACCTTCTCCTGTGTGTAGTCGGACACATAAAGGGTGTGTCCATGCTCGTCCAGCTCCTCTGACCAGCCTCTAGGGGGCGATCCGTACTGGCTGTCAGACTGGCTGGAGTAGGTGCTGTGGCAGTTTTCCTCTGAAGAGAGGGGCTGGACAGAACACAGGAGGAGGCAAAAGTAAAAGCACGAGGTCATGATGTGAAAAGCCTTTGTTTCAATGTCAGTGCTCTCATTTAGCACTGCTTTTAGCAGATGATAACGTTAGCAACCTCAGCAGCGCCACTGGTACAGATGTTTGTGGGAGAAATGGTAAAACAGCGCATCACATGACCATAATTAAGGTAAATTTCCACCAATTTAAAGTAATCTGAACATCTTTTATGAAGACAATTTACAAAATATAAATAAACATATTTGCAACAAATTTCACAACAGCTAAAGCGGGTGGTTGAGGAGCGAGCCCATTTTATTTTCTTCTATAAAGAAAATTTTATAGCAACTATCTGTTCAATCTATCGTGACAAAGGCAATCAGAAAAATACCCTACAAACCATATTCAAGGCTGTCTCCAATTATCCAATAATGCCAAGTACAGTTACACACATGGGAGTGGTGTTTGACTTTAGGAGAGTAAAAACTGATGGAAAACGCTGGCAGTCATTGGCCCTCTCTCTTCTTCTTCTTCTTCATCTTCAGTAGCCACAGCAACACTTAAAACACTCTCTGAGGTAGCCTGCCCCTTTTACACCCCAGAGATTTGTAATATTGGATTCCTAATGAAATCAATGACTCTTTCCTCTCCCATTAAAGATGGCGCTCCCTACCTCACTCTCGGCTGTGCCCTGGCTGTCTCCTCGGGCGCTGCTGATGCTGCTACTTGTGTCCCTGGATCGCGGTGGCTTCCAGGTCCGCTCTCCAGTGGCACGGTTGTAATAGAAATGCCTGCCGCTCAGGTCTTTGTGCGTTTCCCAGTCATTGAGGACGTGGAGAGGGGAGCCCGAAGGGACGGGCGGCAGGCTGGACTGGCAGATCTTCAGCTCCTGAAGGTTGGTGTAGACCGGGGAGTTGGACCGACCATGACCAGTGGGTGATGTTGACTAAAAACAGGGAAGGTGAGAAAAACCCCTTTTAGTCTTTTTCATCAGTATCTGACACTTTAGGGACCAAAAAAATAATAATTAAAAAAGGCTTTCATCAAGTCCATGATTATATGAAAGAAACAAGAATGTAGAGAACAAAACAATTAAAAATATATAATGACAAATCAACAATAATAATACATTACTAAATTCTTTGTGTGGTTTCGTTGTGGGCTACTACACAAGAAAAATAACAGATATTTTTGTTCACTCATCTATTAGAGAGTGTAAAACTGCTCAGGTAGACCCAGCCAGCTTCACGTAGGTTGGAAATTTCCACTAAAAAAACGGACGTAAACGACCTCTAGACACCAACAGTGTAAGAACCGTGACTGGAGCGGGGTTGGGCTCTAACACGTCGTCAAACATGCCAGAGAATGTAAAAATTACTATAATTGCAGCCCTTACACCAAATGTTTATGTTGAAACTTTTCCAACGTTAATTATTGATGCCAAGAATAATATTGAAATATCTTTAATATCCTGTACATAGACTGAAGGAGAGGAAATGTGCATCCTCATAAATACTACCAGAGGGGAATAAGGGGCGGTGCAGCTTTCATTTGTATTTGAGTGGAACAATGTGGTAATAATAATAATAATAATAATAATAATAATAATAATAATAATAATAATAATAATAATAATAATAATAATAATAATAATAATAATAATAATAATGTGTTGTACTTGTGCTGCCAAGTTTGCTCAATTTATTGGATCTCCTTCGGTAACACCGAAGTACTTTATCCAGTAAAATCGTTTAATTTACGGAATAAACGGAATAAATATTACACAAATGCTGAACCAAATGCTTAAACTTCTGAGTTCATGGTCAGTATGAGAAACAGCAGTTATTAGACAAAAACAGAGCGGCACACGGTAGATTACAAAATACTAAACTACTAATCGTATATCTGTGAATCAGTCTCAACATTTGGAACTTATTGCAGGGTCATTACACAAATGTAACTGTTTCCGCTATAATTTGTAATTCCGTTTTAGAGGACACCTTTTCAGATTAGGTGACTGCCACTTGCAGCAGAATTACATCGATGATCACTCAATACATTATCCATTTTTAACCCATAATTTCAAAATTTTAACCCATAATTTCACATTTTTAACCCATAATTTTCAAATTTCAGAAAATGAAAACTGCTCTGATGTAACAGCTCCCCTGTATTAGTTTTCTCCTTCCAATCCCAATATATTTGTGGGATACCATCAAATATTTGCTCGAGTGAGTTCCGCGAGCATGAACCTGACAGTTGCCTTGCTATACATAATACCGTCCACTTCAGAGTGATATTTAAGCTGTCACCTTGTGTCCAGAGTTGATCACAAACACTTCATCATCATCCTCACTGGTTCTCCTGTAACTTCTGAATATAGAAATCCGACGCATGGTGATGGACAGGACACACTCGCTTTAAATCCGTTTCTACTGCAAAATGGCTGAATGGAAGAAATAAATACAGCGAAGACTGTGAGAAAGGGGAACAGGTGTTTCACAAACCCTAATTCCTCTAACAAAACAGGAATTCGAAAAAGACTGCAACTTCCTCCCTCGCTGAGACCTTTTGGAATATTTCACCATTATGGTGCTTTCTTTAAATATCTCAAGTAGAATTTCAAGTAAGTTTCCGACAGAAACATCGCCACGTGATTAATGTCGGAATAATGATTTTGGCTCAAGCTTTAAAGCTCCTGCACTCAAACTACTCTGCAATTTTTTTTACCTAAAAGTCACGAGAGTGAGAGAGTTGCACCTGTGACCACGGTGATGCACAGCCAATCAGGAGAGAGAATGCCTCTGACCAGCTTCCCCCTCCTCCTGCTCCAGGAGCTGTGATGCTAATCACATCGGCTGCAGCCATGTGACCGGATTAACCTACATTTCCACCTCTATGGGTGTCCACTTGCCCACCGTAACAAGCAAGCGCCCCCACCCCATTATGAGACAGCCTGACACGGTAAGGCTCATCAGCTACTGCACACCAAGAACACCTCCAAACTCTCAGCCTGGCTTTGATTTCAGTAGCAGCCTTGATTATTAGATGAAAGCAGAAACACAATTTGGGTTTGTTCTACGTTCACTTATTCGCAACATTGTATAGAGAGCTTATTGATCATAGTAAAGTATTGTTTTACCATCTCTAAAATCTCTGAAGAAACCTAAGATGACATAGTAAAATATTCAACAATAAAACTATCAGTTTTTGGACGATATCGAGCGGCGCACCGCACATTAAAGCACACTAAGCTAACAAGGTTAAATACACCCGGTCTGCCCCCATGTTTGCTCAGCAACCAGTTGAGCAAACATGGTTCTTTTCACTTGTGGCCGGAGCAATTAGCTGTCTAGTCCAGACCTGCTAACACGCAGCTCAGATGTCAGTCAGGCCTCTCTGTGGCTGGCAGGAGCTGCTGCTGAGTGAGGGATCTTCACAGTCCCGTCTGGAATTCATGCAGTGTGTGAAAAACCTCCACTCGAGCAGCATCTGTGTTTCCACAGAGCCGTGCAGCCTCTCAGCCAGCTCGCCCACAGAGGAAACTCATTTTGCCCACTTGTCGTCGAGGCCTTGTCCTTTCGGTCAGCACACAAAGCTGGTGACCATGGGTGAGGGTCGGAACATACGGCGATGGGTAAATAGAGCCGTGTCCTCTGGCTCAGCTCTCCGTCACGTCCTCCCCTCTGCTGCCTTCACTGACTCGCATCCTCCCTGACTGTCCCTCCTTTCATCGTTTCTTTTCTTTTTACTACCGTTGCTGGAGTAGCAGGTCATCTATTCTTTCCATTTTTCCCCTGGCAGGTAAAAAGAACAGAAAACTACATTAACCACATGACTGGATGAGCGATTAGATGCCCACTCAGCTTCAGAACTGAAGTCACGGTTCTGAAATCACGGCCAACAAGTCAGAAAACCCGAATGGACCCGACCAAACTTGCAGTTCATAGGTCACTCCTTAGTTTAGTATATCAGGATAAACACAAAGACACTCAGATACACACTCTCATATCGACTACCGACTCTGCTCTTGTGGAAAGTTTGTTGTGTGCTGCAGTAAAATGCATCCGTGCGGAAACGACAGTAAGGCGGAACTAACGTTCTATGGCCGAATTATGCTCTAACATGGTGGCCAGAGAGTCCAGCATCTAGCTCTGAAACTGAGCAAAATCAAGATCAGTGTGTGTGTAAGCAGGTGTGTGTGCACAGGTGTGTGCTGCTTAAAAAAAATAAAAAAAATTGTGATCTGAAAAAAATGTGATCTGATCTTCACAAATAAAAATACACAAACAGAGTCTAGTTGAGCTTCATTTAGAAGATAAATTGTCTTAACTTCCCCTGCAAAATGTCTTGATTGGGAATTCATTTTTCCTATATATAACAGGTCCAGGTCCTGAGGCAGCAGGGCAGGCCAAACGGTGACGCCCTACCTCCGCCATACTTCACAGCTGGGATGAGGCTGTGATGTGGGTGTGCTGTGCTTTTGGTTCTCCACACGCAGCGTTGTGTGTGTTCCTTCCAAACAACTCCACTTTGGTGTCTACAGGATATTTTGCCACCAGTGCTGGGGAGCATCCAGATGCTCTGTTGCAAACTTCAAAAGTGCAGCCGTGTTTTTCTTGGACGGCAGCGGCTTCCTCCGTGGCGTCCCGCTAAGAACTCAATTCCTGTCTAATGTTTTACTTCTCGTAGACTTGTAAACAGAAATGTTAACATGTTTGTGTTCTTATTCAGTACTCTGCTCCGTGATCTTACAGTCATCTTTACAGGACAGCCACACCGTGTAAGAGTAGCAATGGTGCAATATTTTCTCCGTTTTATAGCCGGATGAACATCAAGGCGCTCCTTCATCGCAGGTCCTCAGAGCTCTATTGTGCTTCTTGAGAAAAGTAAACTTAAATATGGTGCATTCATGGCTTCAATTAGATCCTAGAGAAGTCATTAGCCTAGAGGTTTACATACTTTTTCCACCCTGCACTGCGATGCGTTCAATAAAAATCTGAAAACACACAAGTCTTTGGTCATGTGTTTGTCTATTGTTGTGATGTTGATGCAACTGTAAATACCAAACTACTTATTACTCAGCCATTCTACTATGGGAAAATTCCTTGCGACTTTCCTTTTGATGAGGGAAGTCTCACAAAGTTGTTCCGTCATGGCCATCTCAGGCAAAACAATGAATTCCTTCACACCACAGACTGAACATTGTCCGTTATTATCTTCAGAATGAGGTCTCTTCTCTCCTCACAACCACGGAATCTATCTACATTCACGCATGCCACGCATAATTTTTGCACACAGTCTGCAATGTTAGGTACATTTGTTCAGTACAAAGTCACTAAAATTAAAAAAAAAAAAACTACATGTTTTTTTTTTTTTTTTACACCTTTATAAAGGGCCTCTTGGTGATAAACATGCTGGGCAGAGCTACCCAATATTCTAGGGAATTGTCTCAAAGAAGCAGCTTTAGGTTAGTAGAAGCTTTAATAAAACTGGCACCTGGAACAATAATCATACAAGAGCGGTTCTGCAGCAGCGGTGTGTGATGCATGCCTGGCCGGGTCAGTGGCAGAGCAGGTCAGGGGAGGCATGTCATTAAAAAAAAGATAAAAAAGAAAAAAATGCATACAGCAGAAGAACTAGTTAAACATCTGGATGGCCCACAGGTCAGAATAGACAGATTTAGAGGTAGAGAAAAACATCTGACGCCACGAGACCATGCAAACTGCTGCATTCAAGTATGGCGACCAAGCCTGTGGAGTTGGTTTTGCTTTTTGTTTTTAAAAAAAGGAAGTTACAGGAATTGCAGTCACAGGAAAAAGCGATAAAAGAATTTAGCAAACACAAAGCTACTCAGCATCAACTCTTCAAAACATATTTTAAAAGACACTAAAAAGTCATACTGAAGACATTTTCAATTTTAAAGATTAAAGATTTGAGAAACTAAACGTGTAAAATGTTTTCAACAACAAAGTTCTCAGAAATGTTGCTTACTATTATTATTATTATTATTATTATTATTATTATTATAATTATTATTATTATTATTATTCCCCATCATCATCATAAAACCTAATCAGATATGTTTTTGAAAAAACAGCCTTTCATCCCATCCCAAGTTTGGGAAAATTAAATGTTAAATGTTCCTCATGCAACCAGCAACACATTTGACTCGGACTAACATTTGCACACGCACACCCACACACCCTTGTACTACCATCTTTATAAGGACTTTCACAGACATAACGCATTCCCCAGCCCCTTCCATCCCTAACTCTAACCATCCCAACTAACCACAACCTGAAAACCCAATTGTAGCCCTCAAACATGCCTTTGAGGTTGTGAGGACCAACCAAATTGTCCTCACTTCTCCAAAATATCCTCACTTTGCTAGTAGAAGGTGGATTTTTGGTACTCAGCATGTCGCATGCATCAACAAATGCCAAAAATGACTTCTGTTGAGTTGAGAAAATAAAAAGAATTCTGAATAGGCAGGGTTTTTCTGGTAATGCCTAGGTAGGGTTAGTGTTGACCAGCTGACAGTATCAGTGTATTAGTGATGTAATAACATCCCCCTACGGCACACAGCTCACTGTTATGACACAGCCCATGCCTCTGTTGTGATTGGTTCATACTAATTACACAACCTCCTGTTACTTAGTGCTGGTTGGATGCCTGTGGCAGCTTTACAAGATTTCTAAAATTAATAAAACTATTATCCAGCGTTGTTTTCAATACCACCCAAAAGAGTGACTAATCTACATAGATAGATAGATAGATAGATAGATAGATAGATAGATAGATAGATAGATAGATAGATAGATAGATAGATAGATAGATAGATAGATAGATAGATAGATAGATAGAATTAACTAGTAAACTGTTTACTTGTTAAACAGGATCAAAAATAACATTGCACATATGATAACTCAGAGCATTATTGAGGAAGTGCAAATTACAGACAAGCTATTCTAAATCCATAGGAAGGCACATGGCTCGATCTCACACACTGATCTTACACTCAACAGCACACAAAGATCTAGTGACACCTGCTTGACCTTCCTGGTCAACAGCCTTACCCTGTGGCTCAGACAGCTACAGTACTTACGATGTAGTGTGGGCTCCTCACGTACGAAAACATGGTCCAAAAAACTCAGAATTAAGTCATGAATACACAACCAAGGAGGAATGGACTGAAGGATCCCGAGCAGATATGTGGAGGAAGCAGGTGGCGGCAATGCTGGCAGCTTCCAGACTGTGTCAGTGGCTGATTAAAGGATCTTAAGAGATCTATTTCCAGTCCTGCTTCTAAATGGGAGCACTCGTTAGTGGGATGACCTGAACCTTGCCAAAGCAGGGCAAAGAGAAAGAGACACACTGAATTTCCTGAAGGCTGGCCATGCTAACAGTTGACCTACGACCTATGACGTCTCATCATAGGCCAAAGGTGACATCAGGCAGTCCATGGTTCACACCTACTCCATTAGCGAAAGGGAAAAAAAAGAAAAAGGGTTTACTTGTTTTATGAAAATTAAAATAGTTTTAAAATTTAAAAAAAAAAAAAAATTGACATGTTTTGAATCTCTGGTTTACATATAGCAATTGTTATCGGTTATTATTATATGGTTATTATTTCATTCGAGTAATTTATTCTCTCTATCTCAGGTTTTTTGAAATCTCTGACATTGTTTTTGAAGAAAGCAATTCAATTTTTTAAAAATATACCAAGAATGTTCATAACATCTTCATGTTTATAACATCTTCATGTTCGTAACATCTTCATCATTCATTCTTTGAATTGAATTGAACTGAATTGAACAAGCAATCCGATGCAGCCACAACCACAAATCTATTAAATTCCACAGTTCTTACGCCTTTATCGAGGGGCTGCAAGAAGATTATGGAGATTACATTCAGGACTGGTGAGTGTGCCACCAGCTGGGAGTGAAAACGAAGTGATCACAGCTGATGCGTGGCTTACCCACGGCTCGCCATTGACATGGTCAGTTACAGTCGCTGAGGATGCTGATGGAAGATTAGTGCTATTATCTAATTGATTAATCCACTGAAAGATTAGCATGGTGGGTCTATCCATCGTGGATCCGTCACATGCACGTGAGACAAACTTAGCAACAAGTTCAGTGTAATTTAGCCAGAGAAATCTGAAACAAACAGAAGAAGCCTGGAAAAAATACACTGATAAATGTTAAACAGCTGCATCACACAATGGAATTTAACATAAACATGAATCTAATGACTATCTGAAAAAGGAGCTACACGCTTCTGTGCCAGGAAACAACCCGACAGACCAGAATAATACGAAGGGGTGTCTTTAGTAACTTCATACTGGTGTTGCTCCTTTCATTTATTTCTGCAGCCCAAAAGATCGAAACAGAATAATAGCTTATTACTGCTAGTAGACATGTGTGAATACCTTAAAGCCACGTGATTAAACAAGTTACTGTAAATATTGATAATGGGACAAGGCTTCAGCTTAAAGAAGGAGAAGGAGAAGAAGAAGAAGGTGGTGTTTGGCCAGTGGAGTGCGAATCATCAATACGCGTTTACTCTCAAGTCTCTGATTCAAGATGCTTAAAATTGAATGTTCCTCGTCTTCAGAACGTGACTGTGTGTGTGTGTGTGTGTGTGTGTGTGTGTGTGTGTGTGTGTGTGTGTGTGTGTGTGTGTGTGTTCTTGTAGTTTGTGGGTTAAGACTAGGTTTGAGGGTCGGGTTCAGGTTAGGGTCAGGGGTTTACATGGGATGGTTAGGGTCATGGCAAGGGGCTGGGTAATATATTATGCCTATTAAAGTCCTCACAAAGATAGAAGTACAAGGATGTGTGTGTGCATGTGTTGCTGCTAATACGCTTACTGCCGTCACAACACTGAAATACCATAAGCTGTAGAGGACCAATGGGGGGGCTGTACAACTTTAGTAGCGTAACCATCCCCCTTTTCCAATAATGTCGGATCAATCTGGACTAAATCCATGTTTTAAAATAAAATAATACATTTATAAAAGATTTTTTTTCAAGTATTATTTTACTGCACAAGACCAGACAGAAGAAGAGGAGGAGGAGGCTGGAAATACAGGAAAAGATAGAATTTATTACACAAGAGGAGCCTTCGAGCATCAAGAATACAATAAGATTCAAACAGATTGTCCCGGGATTTACAAAAATATAATGCAATAATGTGTTTGTGAAAATTTCAAACCTGATTGATTCTGACACAACAGCAATAAACTCTATCTTTAGATTAGAAATTAGACTTTGCAAAAATTGAGTAAACCAGCCAATCACTTCAGCTATACATACATTTAATTTGTTTATGTTTACATATTTTCAGTATGCACAACTAAAGAAAAAACTATGATGGGGCAGCTGGAGCTACAATCAAATGCAAACCTATTTAAACATGTATATTAAAACGCATGATAAATATTTTTAATCAATGACAAATTACATTTTTCCGGAGTGACAATATATGAAGGCTATCATTAAAATAACCTATTGCTGCATCAGCACCTCCACCCATCTCCACTTGGTGGTGAGTGAGCATGTGAATTACTGGTTTTTTATGTCAGTGCATGACATATTTGAGCATATTTTAGAGCAATGACATGTTCCCCATCACAGGGACGAGAAAGGCTGGAAAATCAGCTGCTTGGCTGCTCCCGTGCACCTGCAGGCCTGGGTACCAGGCCGCTTCAGGGTGCTGGGACAGAGATGCAGCGAAGGAAGAAAGAAAGACACATGGAGCCCTCATCATGTGAGTCATGGGTCAATATGTGCACTACCCACAGATTGAAAAACCTCCCCCCTCCGCCCCGACTCCCGCGTGTGTCCGTCAGAGAAAGGTTCCAGCAGCAGAGCAGCCTCTGTGAAGCCTTTGTCATATACAGTCGCTGTCAGAAAGGAGGCTGAATGTCATGCGTTCTACTGCGCCGTCACATGGGCAGGCTCTTTAGAAAAATGAAGTGCATCATCAGCTGGCTGCTGAAAACATGACCACACGCTGAACTCTGGACCGACTGTCACCTCCTGATTGCCACATCGATGCTCTGGCCAGTCCAACACTAACATTTCTGTCTCCGGAGAAGCACGAGTGTCACTTTGACAACGACTTCATGATATTTCCATTTCAGAAGTTAAACACAAAACATTGCAAGTTTCCATTTATCTGGACTCCATCAGGCTGCGAGAAGCAGATCTTTATTTTTTGAATTTTGTCCTCTGAGTGACCCACAAAAATGCCCTGGTCAGATAAGTGATCATAACAAAAGCTTCTTTTTAGGAAGGAATTCCATTTCCACTCAGCTCTTCTTAGAGAGAAGGCCACTATTGTTTTCTACAACCAGCGGCAGCACGTAGCAGCCGTCCTAAACAGAGTGCGCCCCCGTCGGGGTGTAACCCTCCGATGGGTCTGCAGGTGTGTCAACAGAGACACAGGTGGTTCCAGGGAGTCTGAAACTGTGCATCAGCCAGAAACAAGATGCAACCAGCCTGTAATATTCTGAGGAAGTGCTCCAGACACTGCTGCCAGACAGGGCAGGTTTGGTTTGCACCCCGTCCACTGGAAAGGGGTGCGCAGGGGTCCAGAGGGGGCTTAAACCAGGAATGTAGCGAGCACAACCTTTTAATCCAGATATGTAAGGAGATTGCAACGTTGTATACGTGCGGGGAGGGTGGGGGGTGGTTTGTCCGTGCTCTGGCTAACCTTTAAGCCCCCTCTGTCCCACTGCTTATCCAACGAGGCTCACAGCACGTTTTACATGATTATTGCACTCTTGTCTGCCTCTGCTGTTGACAGTAATCCAGACAGTAGCAATAATGTCACCACAGTACAAAAAAAAAATAATATTAATAATGCACCCAAACAACAGCCTTTTATAAAAGGAAAACAACAGAAGGGAGGAAAAAACAACTACTATTTACTATTTAAAACAACTACTACTGACATTAATGACATTGTTTTGACAGAGATTAAGTGCAATAACAGCAATTGTTAAAGTATTTCTGAACATCACACAAGAGCAGAAAAATACCCAAATATTACAAATACAAACGGGGCGCAGCGCATTTAGACTGGGGGCACAAATGGGTGCCAACATGATCCGAGTGTATTTATGCCGCGTGGCTTCGTCCAAAAGGCAGCAGCCACTACGGGGAACCTCGCACACTAAACAGAAATTTCAGAGCCAGTAAATTCATCATGTGATGAAACGTGTTGTATTATAAAGTGAAATCTGATTACAATACAAAACCTGTTTAATATTTCCAGAGATTAATTTCCCTTGTGCTTCCATCGATAAGTAGATGTAAGATTAGAAGGATTAATCTGAGACGTGCTAGGACATAGGATCATTATGTTACATGTCACAGCGGTCTACATGTTGATAATCATTTCACTAACTAGCTTTATCGACCGAGTCTGGGTGAGAGCCTGAATCCCATCATTGCTCCGTATAGATATAAGACTCTCTTGATGTTATTTTACATCGTAAAATGTGCTTCTGCAACACAATTAGTCCTCGTTGAATGTTATCTAAACAGCTAACTGTGTTACAGGGCTAATGGAGCATAAAGGGGACACCAAGCAATCCATATGTCATATATGAACACTGGTAATCAAACTGAAAACGCTGCAGGCCTCAGAAACCAGATTAGCACTGATCAACCGTCTGTGAGCAGCTCTGTGTGTTACCACTGTGTCAGTGCGCGCAGCCGTAACACTGGCAGAGGGACCCAGAATGACTCACTCTTTAGTGCCTTTGTTGCCACTGCAGATGCTCCGTCCACTGACAGCAGAGAGTGGAACCTTCCTCGGACACAAACACACGCCGGAGAGATGCGCTTCAGTGGCTGAAATCACCAGGCTGCTGCTCAAAGTGTCTGCGGAAAGACCTCGCTCAAAGAAACATACTTTATACAGCTGCTGGAAAGTCCCAAAACAGCTGATTTTATCAGAAATTTTGCACATCAGTGAAAATATTAAATATACATTTACAAATCAGGATCGCTAATTTCCAGTTCCAAACTCTTCTCTAAGATTGTTGAAAGAGGCTTTCTTTTGCTACTTTTACTATATTTTATCTCAACTGTCAAAATGCAAACAAACTTTTACCTTCATAAAGCAAAAGCTGGGATTTTACCATGAGAGTCAGAAGCAATTCAAAAAGATGCAACCCGCCTGTAATATTCTGAGGAAGTGCTCCAGACACTGCTGCCAGACAGGGCAGGTTTGGTTTGCACCCCGTCTACTGGAAGGGGTGCGCAGGGGTCCAGAGGGGGCTTAAACCAGGAATGTGCTGAGCACCATCTTTCAATCCAGATTTGTACAAAATGACAGTTTTTTTTTTCAAAATCTTCCTCGTCAAGGAATTGATCTTTAAGAGGAGGATTTACAGTGCTGCCGCTTCTCTGCGTGGGTGCAAAGAAAGCCAAGCAAGTGCGCCGTGCTCTCCTTTATCACGACATTTCCTTCAGCCCTGGGGGTGGGGGGGGGATTCTGAGGAAGAAACCGGAAAATCGGAAAGCCGCCGAGAAGCAGCTGGTGTGTCCAAAATAACAATAATACACATATGTCTGCGACAGACAATTTACTGAGAAACATCAGATGGGATCACTTGGGCTGGAGGAAAGCACAGTTTGACCCCGTCACGCGAGAGAGAAGGGTGCTTCGTTGGAAAGACTGCGTTACGCAACGTTGCCCTGAGAGCCTGCCAGGTGCCTTGAACATCACTGCTGTATGCAAACACTGTAACAGGAGAGCAAAAAACCTTCCCGGCTAAATAAAAACTCACACAAAGACGCCCCCACAGCGGGTGGTGTCGGTCCCAAGGTTTTGAGTCTACATGACGAAGAGGTCCAGGGAGGTCAGTGCTGAAAGATAACGCTCATGGATTTAACGTGAGCGTTATCTGAAAGAAACCCAGTTGACCAGCTATCACAGCCCAGCCAGAAACAGCGGAGGACCAGAGAGAAAACACACAAAAGAGAGCAGCTCAAGGGGCCACACTTTGGAAAGGCCGCAGGTTCTTTCAATCCATGCAGGCCCCCGATGGTGCTCTGTGAGATCTTTACCAGCATCACAGTTCTGCTCATTTCAGGCCTGGACAACAACCGGAGGCAAAGGTTGCTCCAATGCACCAATAGGCCAAACAAGCGCTCCACGAGCACAGGAAGAGTCAACAGTCCTGGACAGGACTAGGCTGTCCCCCTGAACCTCAGGGACAGAGGTCAGTTAGGACAGCAATGTAAATGTTTTAAGTCAGATGGCTGAACTGAGGGGTAAAAGAAGACATTTTTGTAAGGCTAAAAAAAAACCATCCTAAACATGGAAGGCCTGAGGCCTCTCCTCCACCCTCAGCCCTTTAAGTAGGGTCACATGCCCCAAACGGCTCACCCAGTGGGCACATTCATCAGGCGGTTTCTATTGGACTTTGACTTTCTGAACACCCCGAAGACCCTGAACAACAGCTACCCAATGCCAGGAATTCAGCCATTTAGTAGAGTAAGAGCACAAATTTACCCCTTTCACCTCATTATTAGAAAGCGAAGGAGGCACTTTACACCCATTTATCATTAGCACCTGGAGAGTTCCACATTGTGAGCAGAGCTGGGTTTTTCTGCAGCAGACGACGGGGTGCACCACGCTTGACATCGTGTCTTACACACTCCCATAAAAAGCTCCCCAGAAAAAGATAAGCAAAGCAACGCCTAGAACCACAGAGTAACAATGGAGGACACAAGCCTTCACTGCATTAAAATGAGCAGGTGCACCGAGGTCTGCCGTTCACTCCACGCTGCATCACAGGTGCTTGTTAAAATCAGGACGTGGTGTGTATGAAGTCAATAGGAGGACTAAAATATTATTATTAAGCGGCGTATTTTTTGGATTATAAATCGCTCCGGAGTATAAATCACATCTGTCAAAAACTGTGTCATGAAGGAGAAAAAAAAAAAAACACCGGTATATAAGTCGCACTGGACTATAAGGCGCATTATTTTGGGGAGATTTAGGTTACAAAATCTGAGACCAAGAACAGACATTTAATTTTGAAAGGCAAGTTATAATAATAATAATAATAATAAAATAGAAAACAACAGGCTAACGTAACAGATTGATGAAGCATAGACAACGAACTGAATGCGTGTCTGATACCTGAACATATTAACAGTTATTCAGATAACTATAGAATAAACAAGCAAACTCTTGATCTCACTTTAAATTACTAAAATCCACTGAATTTTTCATCTTTGGTGTCGCTTCTGAACAACTCCGTCAACACCGGCGGGACACGAAGCGCCGCTTCCTCTTTTTTCCGTTTTCGGCTGCATATTTCACTACTTGCAGCTTTTAATTCGTAGAATCTGATTTTCTTTATAGGGCATTTTGTTCAGTCTTTCTCCGATGTCTTTACAAGTTACTGGTAATAAAGCATCGAGTGCCCCTGCACGGTTGTCAGTGTGAAAACGATGAACATGTGAAATTACCGTATATATTTTAATAATTTCACATTATAAATCGCACCTGAGTACAAGTCACACCCCGGGCAAACTAGGAAAAAAAGTGCGACTTGTAGTCCAGAAAGTACGGCATTTATGTTTGTACACTTTAAATACTTAAATATATGAGGAAGGACTAAGGATTAGATTGTCTGTAATTGATAATGGCTCAGGGAAGGTCAGGAGTTTGAATCCTGGCAGTTGTCCAATCTACCATAGAGTAATAGGTCTGTCTGAAGCATCCCCACACCACAATAAAGCACTAATTGCATGTTATTTCAGGTGAACTCTGCCTGCAGCATCAGTCGGAGCTCTTGTAACATCCAAATTCTCTTAAAGGTAAAGAAAAGTGCTCGTTTCTGCTGCACCGCGGTGCCGTAGCGGCACAGTGCAGCCGTCTCATGTGTAAAGTGCCCTGTAATCTGCAGTTTGAGTCTTGGTCCTGGGCAAGCTGCTTGTTTTCTAGTGCATTCTTGACATTCCTACCACACTATGAACACTCACACTCACATTCAGTTCAGTTAACAACTTTGCTTTCCCAAAGTTCCACTTTTGTTCACCAAGCTGATTTTAAATAAGCTATAGGAGCTCAACGTTGGTCTAATGGCTGTATTTTTATCATTCCATTTAGAGCTACTTCTTCAACCAGTGTCCGCGGACAGGTAGGTTCTCATTCATCCAGGTCATAAAAATTCATCAGAAAAACTGAAGAAGCCTCTTGAATGAGAGGCAAAACCTCTTCCAGTTTATTTCAGCAGTCCAGGCTGGACGCTTCTTCAGCCAATCTGAATGATGTTGTTATGCTGTGCTCTGACGGTGACAGCACTGAGGACACCCGGACCTCCTGGTCCAACCGGTCACTCTGCATCCATCTGATCCACATCCCTGTGACATAACAATGAGATTAAATCTCAAACAGCCCCCCTGTTCTTTAGCCTTTAGGAAGAGCACAGCTGCTGTTGACAAACTGGGTTCGTTGTGAAGCAGGACTGTGTCTGTTGCATATGATAAAAGATTGCACCTTCTCTTTAAAAGTGCAACAAGGGTCATCTCCCAGATTTGGAAAAAATAAATAATTTATATATA
>BJFM01001249.1:16877-29629 GCA_016586285.1 Arothron firmamentum
AAATCAGGAGTGGTGGTGGTGGTGGTGGTGGTGGGGGGGGGGTCACAACTGTGTCACAGATCATTTAACATGTCCTCATTCTGCTGCTCACCAACATTTCTGGCTCTCCATTTACCCATGATTATTACCTGGTCTAGTTCTTGAAGAAAGCATGTCATTGACAAATGACTTAAGCTAATGGGTTGTTCAAAGTTACGGTGAAAATGTGTGCAACCCCACACACGGTGCACAGGACCAAGGAAAATGTAGAGGTGTTTTTTGGGTTCAGTGTACAGATCTTTACATCTGGGCACAAAGAGTGAGTCTGGTGTTTGCATTAGCAAGGAACGAGCATTGCTCTGTCCCAGTCAGGCAGCTTTCAGCAGCGCTGCCTTTGGCTGCTGATGAACGGTGATTCTGAGATAAAATATAAAAGCACCCAGCCTGCGAGTTGTCACGTCTTTAGGTGCCTGCTAAGATTAAACACTTGTTCATGTTAAAGAATAAAGGCAAGAAATATGCCAAATCTTTTCGTTTGTTGAGGCTTTTGTTGTAAATGACTCGTAGCAGTTAGAGAACATATGGCAAGTTACTGATTTACACACTTTCAGATGCTTTTGTCAGCAGCAAATACTTTTATGTTGCCTCGTTAATGTTGTTTTCTCAGGTTTCCTACATTGAGACTTATTTCATGAATTATTTTTATGTGTGTGTGTGTGTGTTGTTGAAGGGGGATAATCCTTACATGCCTCTCACAGGACACACACGCACACCCTGAACCAGTAGCATGTCATCAAAAGCTTATGCATGCTTGCCTCTGGAAGCCATTTTAGAGTGGAGTAAAACCACATGAAGGGTCCAGCCCTGTCCTCCTGCCTGCACCCCCTCCCCCTCCCCATTCCCGCTGCTGCTGTTTCAAAATTGGACAACTTTACTGGCTCTTATAATCAGTGATGTCAACCACAGATGAATAAGCCCGGCCGAATGCGTTTTGATAGCTTCCAAGTAGCCAGAGTCATATGCAGGCCATTATGCCCCCCCCTCCCCAGACATCGGCAGCTGCCTCTGGATCTCTGGACTCTCTGAAAGTCTCTGGCATAAATGGAAGGTAATTACCATATCAGAGATCAAGACTCTGGGCTCTGACACCACTTTTTCAATTACTCAGACAGGTTGTTAAGATGCAAATTCAACAAAATGGCTGAAACCCCCAGAGAGGGATGGAGTTTCACGCCCAAAGAGCTTCCTGGGTTTCTTAGCTCATCACATTTTTCACAAAGAGAAAGAGGCCAGAGAAAGAGGTTGGGGTGTGGTGATGCAGGACATCTATTATTCATTTTATTCATTTGCGTGACAACTTTGCATCTGCTATGAGCGTGCTTTCAATTTTAGTCACGCGAAAATCAGCACATTCCGCCTTGATTTAAATGAATTTTTATTCATTGATTTTGTCCATCGTGTGATTTAGACACCCTTTCATCAAACGTACACATGCTCTTGTTGGTGGTGCATTTTCCCCCTGCATAGATTGCATCTGCACACAGCTAGTAAAATATCATTTAAATGGACTTCATAAGTTTGGTTTTTACACCAACAACATTTGTTGGATCATATTTGTTGGACTTTCTAATGCAGAAAGTGCATGTTTGCTGGAAAGCTGTGCACCAGCGGGTGTCCGCCTTCAGCACAAACATTCATGCATACGTAAGAGCAAAACATATACAAATAGACTGAAATACAGTCGCTGCACTGCACGACGTAAGCTACACCGAGAGCACAGATCCTGTTCCTCTGGGTATCCTGAGATTGTCTCTGTAACGTCGTCTCAACGGGCCCACAGGCGCCACCTCTGGACACGTCACTCTGTCCTCATCACTCCCTGTGGGTTGAATAAGTAACAAAGAAGAAACAACAGTTCTGCAAGAGCAGCCTGGTCTGACTGGAGCTGCCAGGAACACTGGCAACACTGTGTGTGTGTGTGTGTGTGTGTGTGTGTGTGTGTGTGTGTGTGTGTGTAATGTGTGTGTGTGGACACCTTCACAAGGTATTCTTATGTGTATCAGCAGGATGCTTCTTCTCAGTGACTGGATGTCTTTCTACTCGGGAGGGTGTGTTTGCTGTGGCTCTGAGGTGCCTCTATTGTATGATGAATCATTAGATCTGTACATTATTCACATATACACTTGTTTTAAATGCATTTCATACGAATTTAATTTTACAATCATGAATTGTTGCACATATGGATGTTTTTTTGCTTTCCTCCATCTCCCACTCCGCATATGAGTTAATAAAAGCGCTTTAGTGACAACAGGACAGGTGGATGTATTTGGAAGGCATTTCCAGGCCGAACCTGATTGCAGCTTGTGTGTGGCGTCCTATCTTCACCCTTGGTGTCTGTCTCTTCCTCTCCTTCTTAGGCACTTATCTCATTACTCCAATGTCTAGATTATTTGTAACGCTTCCTCTTCTCGCCCATCTCCATCTCAAAAGAGATCAGTCCGTCTGAGCCTGCGCGCTCTGCTCCCGCGTGCCCTACTTTTCCTCCACTCTGCTGTGTGGTGCCACCACCACCTTTTCTCCCCCATCACCTGTGTTGACAGTCAATCCTTTATTATTGTCCCACTGTGCCACTCTGCGTGAACAGCGCCTCCACAGCTGCCATCCTTTTTAATTGCGTCTTGGCTCTGCTCCTGGTCAGGCGAGCTCCGGTGTTACCCCAGCCACGCTCAGGCTAGCTTCCTCGCTGATTAAAATCAAAGAAGTGCCTGAGCAGATGAGGAGGTAGAGTGGGATGATATAAAGAACTGGTGCAATATAATTATTTTCTTGGGGCCAAATGCACTGTGGAGAAATGGAAAGAGAGGCAAAGAATTTCAAAAGGGAAACGTCATGTGATGCGGACTGAGAGCATTGGCAGGCCTGCGCAGCGAGCAGGCGAACGACGTCACCTTTGCTTTTAAAATAGTTAATCTGCTCCTGGAGGTACAATGAGAGCTCTAAGTCCCTCTCTTCTCTCCCTCGCTTCTCATCTAAGTCCCTCCCTTGAGCTAAAGCCTTTGGAGGCACATTGCTCGGATTAGTTAGTGTTGTTGTTGCGTCTTTTTTCAGCTGCGTAGCATCAGCTCTAGTTACAAATGCAGCGGTTATATACTGGGAGAGCCACTAAGTATGAAAAATGCGAGGAAGCATTAATCTGGTGCCGTATACACAGAATTAGATTAAAAAAACATCCATAAAAACCGGTGATCTCAGAGCCGTTAGGGACTATCAGGGGACTGCATGCGGCTGAATGTGCTTCTGGGGAACTGAGCAGGAAAAAAAAGAAAGGTGTATAAGTGTGAAAAATATCAGGCAGATGCGGTTAGTCGGAATATACAGTAGCTTATTATTGGCTCATGCAATTCTGAGCTGCCTCCATTTCCTCATTCTTGGTAAAGTTTGTGAATATTCAGGCGAGATGTGACATTTGGAAACAACAGCTTAATCACAGCGTGGCAAAACCGATGCAGGAAGACTTTGCAAATAATATAATTTGCAGTCTAATTAGTCTGCATTCTTCCCGCACGGAACACTCATGCCCACTGGCAAATTGCTGCAAACAAATTGTGTTTACAGGCAACATTTTCTTAGGTCCCACCTTGGAATGTGTGGTTTTGGCAATAGGTGTTGCAATAATGGCAGTCATTTAATATCATGCAGATATAACTGCAGAAGGTAAAGGTGTTTAAAATTCTAAATACGATAGAATTTCCCCAAACCTGTCTGACTGTATGTTGCATTGTATCGTATAAACACAGGCTTTACTCTCCAGTATCATATATGGTTAGTAATAAAGAGTTTGGGAATACTTAAACAAGGTCAGACAATTGTGGTCACGTTTGGAGGGCTTTATTTCTCATCCCTCTTGCGTTACCACAGCAACTCAAGCAGATAGGTTTCTAAAGTCTGGACACACAAATCCAATCTGATAACTCAGACGGTCTGTCTTCAAGATAAGAAGCAAATCTGATTTTCTCCAGGCCAAACAAGCCTCAGTAGCGTGATTCAAACTTAACTTCTACAGCGCAAAAAGGTTATTTTCATAGTATTAAAGACAGATGCATGGGTGACATGGGTGTTTACGTGATGTGAAGGTAGGTTGTACTTTTTCTCAGAAGTCTTTGACAGTCGTCCACGTTGAACCCTCCTTCAGCCGGTCAGCCGCATATCCTCCTGGCGTGAGGGGATTAGCTGCTGCTGGCTGTTGCTGTCGTGCACCAATACCATCTGATCAGTAAGCCAGCAGACACTGGGGGAGGCGTCATCCGCACACTGGTTGCGGATACACCCTGACAACTTAAGTTGTTTCTGTCTTTTGACAATTGGATGAATAATTTCAAAGGTAGAGAAGATAGCTGTGTGAGATTTTGTTGTTGTTGTTGTTGTTGTTGAGGGGGGGTTCATGTGTGGTGGAACATAAAAACCTAATTCCAAGGATGAGACAAGATGCCACCAGAAGAAGTAAAATGGCCACAGGGGTTATTTCACTGACACTAGATCAGCCGTAAATGACAGTAATATTCTTTTCTAATGGAAAATATTTAGATGTTGAGAGGCCGTGGGTGCATTTCCCTAAATACAATTGTCTGTAAACCTGTCAGCAGCAGCTTTTAATTTGTCACATTAATATGCTACAAGAGGATGAATCTCCATGGCATCATGTCACAGATGGCTTATCACTGCAGAAAAAAAAGGAAAAACAAACCCAGAATGCTGCACTGAATTCAAAATGAAGGCGCGGAAGTTTGAGAAAAAGAAACATCCAGGATGCAAACCTGATGTAACATGAGATAGAGCGTGTAACATTTGCATACGGAGGTGACACTCTGTTTGGGAAAACTGGATTTGTCTGAAATAATTTTTTAAAATGAAAGAAAAGCAAGTTGTTCCTCTTTTTGAGAAGTCATTTAAATCGGAATGCTGGGATAATTATCATGCAAACTCCTTCCCAGCAAAAATCAGCTTTTTGCTAATCTTCTCATCACTTTGATCATCCTCCACTTGTAGCTTTACCAACTGGAGAGTTTTAAGGTAAAGTTGATCGTTGGCAGATCCTCCTGACGACAGTGAGGGGCGATGCTGAGGAGCATCCTGAAACGCTGCGCTTGAGTCGTTTATACAGTATTTACGGTAAAATCATTTGCTGAATTTGGTTGTTCAGGGAAAAGAAATGTCTTTTACCATTGAAAAACCAATGAAACTTGATGAGTCTTGAGCCTAAAAGTTATTCCACAGAAGTCGTCCTCCAAACCCAGTAGGAGAATTCTGTTTAAGCCAGCTTGATTAGAGCGCTAAGCCCAACTCCTGTCTGGCGAGATATCTTCTTTGCATTGGTTTTCTGCATGAAAATGACATGATGGAATTAAATGCACAAACAGTTAAATGGTTTAAGTTATCGGATGAGCTCCTTGATCCTCTTAAGTCTTTGGGGCTCCAACGCTGTCATTAAAAGCGTGGTTTTCATTGTTGCCGTCTCCCCCCCCCGGTGGTACAGGTCCTGTCCTTGGATTAGAGATGTTGGTGGTGGTGCTGGTGATAATGGTTTGGATGGATTCTTACTTGGTTACACAAAAAGAGGATTGCAGTGAAGAGGATGGAGGGATGGATGGATGGATGTTGAGAGGATGGTTACCTCAGGGACTTGTCAAAAAAAGATGGAATGAGGGAAACAAGAAGAAAGGCAAAAAGGAGGAGACTGCCTATTCTCTGTCTCTTTATCCTCCGCTCTTCAGGGCCGCTGTGGCAGCAGCAGAGGCCGGTCTCAAGTTTGGGCTGAGTGGAGTTTTGAACCCTGAGCAATGCCCTCCCCGTCCTCCATCTGCATATTTTTCTCCTCCCTCTGGTCTGCTCGTCCTGGCTCCTTCAGTCTGTGTATTTAATTCCATTAAGTTGATTTACATTACTCAGACAAACACATTAATCACAATCTCCCCTGGAAATAATCTGCTTGTCAATCTAAACTCTGGCAAATAGGAAAAAAAAACAGGTGATTGAAGTACTGCACAAAAGAAGTGGGCAGATCCATCAAGCTCTCTCGGAGGTTTCTGCTCTCCGTTCTCCTGCTCTCTGCCTAAACAGCCCAAACCTGGAGCCGCTCGCTGTGATTACGTTCAACTTTACAGATATTTTAACTGTGTGGGGAGAGCCAGACTAGAGTTTATCTCAACAGCCAGATGGGTGTGAGAGCAACAGAGCGCCACCCAGAGAGGGGAAGCCATGGATGGGAGCGGGGATAGAGGAAGGTGGAGAGGTGGGAGGCTGGGGAGGCTCCTGGCACAGCCAACGATAATGAATTACTTTGACGGAAACAATCAGGATGAAATGTTAATGTGAGTGTGCCAGTGGAAGGACCGAGCCAGACTATGTTCTACTATTGGGAACTAAATAGGATATCTCTCTCTCTCTCTCTCTCTCTGTCTCTCTCTCTCTCTCTCTCTCTCTCTCTCTGGGAAATGAAGTTTTATTTGCTCATGTGCTTGGTCATGTGTTTGCCATCACCGTGAGAAATGAAATGCAGGAAATGCCACTGCACTCCTGACCTTTGCACACAAGTAGGTGTGTGTGTGTGTGTGTGTGTGTGTGTGTGTGTGTGTGTGTGTGTGTGTGTGTGTGTGTGTGTGTGTGAGAGTGTGTGTCTGGGAAGCTTTGGTTCTCGACTTCAGGGAGCACTACCGTAAAATCCACCTTTTTGAATAATAATCTGAGGTTGACATGAGTTACTTTGGGGTCATGTTTGGTGATCTGTTTTTCTGGGCATTAACTTTATTACTGATTAAAATAAAAGATGGATGAATTATTAGCCATCTTCACAAAGCCAGGCTGTAAAATAAAGGTGTACACACCTGCCGCTGTTGTGATCAGCCAGTAACAACTGATTCTCACTCATCTGCGTGTGTGATTGATCTATTTCAAAATGTTACACACAAAAATCGATGTCCTCCATATTGATCGAAGTCATCTGCAGCGTGAAACGAGAGGATGATCTTTGTGCATTCACCTGCAGGCCTTCCCTCATCATCGGGGGCCTGGCTGAGGCAGACCTTCCACCTGACAGGCTGTTGACTGTCAGTCAGGAGCAGGAGACCAAGGAAAACTATCAGGAAGTGTGGATGGATTTTCCTCTCCTTTGGATGAAAGGAAGTAGTAATTTTGGCATTAGCTGCACTAGCTCTGGTCGCCCCTCCCTCGTTCTGCTGCTTAAAGTGAGAAATGTGCAGGTCCACACACGCCCACCTCTGGATCACACAGCAGCCCCTCACTGCAGGCTCTCTCTTCACACTCCATCCTTCAATCTCGCTCAGACGGAGAACAATGTGGGAGCCACCTTCTGTTGTCTGGTTCCCCCTCGCTCCCCCATCCCCACACACCCCCGCCTCCCGATCAGCCCCTACCTCCCCACCCTAATGGTGTCAGGAAGTTGTAAATGCTGATCTTTAGATGTCGCCCATGTGTGGAAACGGAAGAGGTTCTGAGGTTATAGGTGAAAGATGAAAGCCAGACGAATTAGATGTGGTTTTGAGCAGAAGCCTAGTGTGTGTGTGTGTGTGTGTGTGTGTGTGTGTGTGTGTGTGTGTGTGTGTGGTACAGCGGGCTGTTGGTAATTGAATTAGCTGCCTGCAAATACTATTTTTGTTTTAAAAGAAGAAGAAAAAACAAAATGTATAGCATCAAGTTGGCCGTCCTCTACAAACCCTATCTAGAAGATCTGGGAGAAATATAACAGCTTTGAAATAATTATCTCTAAATTTGAAAAACAAATATTTTAAGTTGAAATAAAGCACCACTGGGATTTATTTTGTTTGGACATTAAAGCTTTAAACACAAACACAGCATCCGCCTCCACTCCGAAAGCCCACATGGGAAATTTACAGCCATGATGTATAGACCTGGCCCCGAAATTAATGCAACATTTCCATTAGAAAAATTACATGACAAGGCTGATATAGAAGGCCAGTAATCATGAAGAGGATATGATTACTTATCGGAGAACCGTCATGTGGGTTCTATTGAAATGTGTGCTTGTAGGCAGCAGCAGCATGAGCACTGAAGCGAGCCAGACGGCTCTTGTAGCCTTCTAAGAATTGATGTAGATTCGAACATAAATGTCAATTGTGCAATTATGCATGTATAAACATGAAAAAAGAATGACAAGAAAGGGATCACGTGTAATTTCATACAGCTCCTCGGCTGTTAATACATCATTACGACGCCTCTGAGCTAAAGTCGGTGTTTGCTCAAACTGTAATTACAGCATAATTACAGGACCTACATAGGAGAAACACGTTCAAAGGTCCACTGCATATCTGTTTTTCTTACTTGTCATATACATTTTTAGCATGTTTTTCATTGTTGTTAGCCAGTTATGGGCACCTCCATCGGCATTACATTGCCTATCGTTCAACAGAGAAAGAAGAATGAGAATTTTTTACCTCTTCACTGTGTTAAACCCACCTTTCAGCTAAAATTGCTTCCCTCCCAGAAGCTCTATCTCACTGCCACATCAGTAAAGTTGAGTTGTAGAGCTGCCTTCTCTATCGATTTTGTTTTCTCATTAAAAAGTGTATGCGTCTCTTGTGGCGGCAAAATTTATGCAGCTCATTACACGAACCTGGAATTCTGGGTTTACGAACACGTTCATGCAAATTCTTTCTGTTTCCGTTCAAATGTTGCATCTTTAGTGCTTCCACACACAAATGAAAGCTGAGGATTCCAAACTTCAGAGACACACAGATCAAATCTCAGATCGCATCCAAATGTAATTAAGGCATTTCCAAGGAACAAGTATTATACTGCCTTTTTATGAAAAGGAACCATTCAAACAGCTATGCCAAAATGTAGGTTATTAGTTTCTCAGCCTTCTCTCTTTTTACCAGTCCCACATGAACTGATTATTTCAGACTAGGTGCTATGTCGACTCACCTCATCATGTGACACAATACTGGTGACAGCGGTCGCCCTGACAGCCAAGAAAAAAAAAATGCATTTGCAAAACTCTGAACAACACACCACATGTTGGAGAATTCTCAATTTGTGCGGTTTGTCCTAATGATCTGCCTGCCTGAGCATTGTCATATTTTACATTTGTTTAAAGCTGAATGTGAGCAGCATCACTGTGACAATGTGGCGTGTGGAGATAACAGCGTTCAGACAGATTCATTTGGCGTTTGTGATACACCAGTGACTATGGCCCAATGTGCTGTCAGTCAGTCAGTGTGGCCCTGTGCAGCGGCTGCAGCGGTAGCAGCGGCAGCGGCAGCATCAGCAGCAGGATTGAATGTCCTGCTTTTATCAGGGATGATTCATAACGTTATTGGATAGAATGCACAGAACACAAAACAAGGCAGTCTGTTATCAATATCACAATATCACAGCCTGACACAGAACTTAATTGTGTTTACTTTATTCTGTTTCCCATTATAAACATATTTCTTGTCAGAGAGCTGGAAATAAGAGAGTGTGTGGTGCATTCTGAAGATACTTGGGGCATTAGGTTGCAGGAAGGGCAGAGAAGCAAAGTAAAAAAATGAACAGCGAGATTGAAGGAGAGCACATTGGCCGAGAGTGATGGAACAGGGTTATTTATGCTAAGTAAATAAGAATAAGAGCGGATACTGCACCATCTGTGTTCGAGTCATGTACTCTACAGATCCAAGAGCTGCGGCCAGCACATTACCTTAATGCAGATTAGCATCATGCTCAGTCAGATCTGATAAACACGCTGCTGTGGAACAGGAGACTGGCTAGCCAGTTATCAGGAAGGACTGCATCAGGAACTGGGCTGAACAAGGTCAATGACATTAACTGAGCAGGAATGGGAAGCTGCAAATATCTATCATATGTATCACGTCACATCAACAAACTGGCAGTTAGCAAAACCGCAGAAGTCATGCAGGGGTTACAGTCAACGTGCAGCACTAAAGAGAGGACCACACTGAATGCACAACAATGCACAAATCTGCATCACACCCTCGAAAATCCCAGAACTGCACCTACAAGCAGGGAAGCTGTGAGATATGAAATCTGCACCAGATGGACCAAACTGGCGAAAACCATCACTCGTCTTTGTTCAGTCCCCACGGGCCACCTGCCGATCTACAGCATCCACGGTTCCGGTCGAACGCAAGAGCTGCACACAGCTGAGTTCAGCTCAACCTTAGAGTGATCAGACACTGCAGCAATTCAGTGACCGGTGAATGAAAAGGTGAAGACTGGTAAACATCTCATTACAGCCCAGTATTCTCCTGGGAAACGTGTGGATACCAGACACCAATAACACCCAAGTAATAACCCATCCAGACGGCCCTCTGGCATGAAAGAAACAATAAAAGAAAATGATTCAAACAGTTTAAATGTTGTTGCACTGATTACAGCGTATTTTGGGAAAGTCTATTTTACATTTTCTGTCCAAACCTCCATAACAACGACCGTAATGGGGCTCTATCCACGTTTCTCATTAACAGCCTGCGTCTGTCGAGGAAAAGGGGCTGCAACTATCCAGCTCAGGTGCTGCACCGATATGGTTATATTGATCACTTGCATGCTTTTATTCCTTGGAAACCACCCCAGGAACACAGCGACTCTTAATCTGCAAAGCACCTTACACCAGAAGTACCGAAACGTTTTGCAGCGACTCCCAGATGTTATGCATGAATGCTCCGAGTCTGTGAAGTTTTCCTTCTTACTTTCTGTGAGCCAGTTTCTATTTCCCCTGTAGAAGATACATAAAAAGTTATTTAGAGCGCATGCATTTTGTATTTTAAAATACTCTGAGCCTCACAGATATGGCTTCTGGAGTTATGCTTCTCCCAGATGATAGCTGAGCTGGTGTTTACTGAGACTGAGAGCCCGAGGAGGACGTGCTTGACCCAGTTCTTGCAGTCGTACGCGCTTCTCCAGCTTCTTCAGAATTGTTTTGTCCATTTCCAAACATATCACCACATGCCGGTTTCAAAGACGGGACGTCCACCATGAGATTGTCACTTGACTTTCGCAAACTTGTAGGTTGAAGTCGCAGGTTTTAATCATGACTCAGCACAGCATGAGATTGCGCAGTGTTGCCTGATGGCTCCCGCCAGCTGCTTTTGACAACAGGGACTTTTCATGGGGTGAGTTTCCAAGTAAAAAGTGCATTATGCTTTGTGACACTTTCAACAACCCCCATTGCAGCACCACAGGGTGCTGGTGCTGTGCTTCAGTTGTCCCAGTATACACCCCTCTCTCTCTCTCTCTCTCTCTCTCTCTCTCTCCCTCTCTGTCTCTCTCTCTTTCTCTCTCTCGCTCTCTGTCCCTATCTCTGTTTCCGAAGTTAATGTGGCATTTAGTTCAGTGACATTCTGACATTTGTGCTGGTATTTCTTTTCAGCTGCACCTCAGGAGAAACGCTAAATCTTCATTTGAAATCCTTCGGTTACTCCTGCACTTTCCACGTCAAACTTGCGCCGCAGACGGGTGGCCTTGACTCAGGAATGACCTTGCCTTGTTTTGTGCGGTTGGCAAATGTCCTGCCATTTGCTTCAAAATGGATAAACAGGTCAACCTCAAACAAACGGAGAGGCGGCAGGATTAGACCTGAGGAAGGGCTGGATCGTTATCGGCAGCCGTCTCCTTTGCTGCGTCCACGCGTTGACCTACAGGCCTGGAAGAGGTTGTGATATTTAAACATGGAGGCTCACTGTGTTTTTGGGGTAAATCTGTTAAGCACCACGTGTGTGTGTGTGTGTGTGTGTGTGTGTGTGTGTGGGGGGGGGGGTGTTATTGCTTATGTGTGTCACCAACAAAGCGTATTAGCCAGCGTCGCTCCTGCCTCTTTCTTCTTTGTTAGCATTCAGACAAAGAGAAGTGAAAATGGAGGGACTGAAAGGGTGGAGACAGTGAGGAATATGACTAAATAAATGCATCACCAGTGAGGGGATGTGAGCACTTGGGCCCAGCTAAGACTAAACAACATTAACACTTTGACCTGCGGAGGCCGAGCGTGGAGGTTCTAGAGGGTCTGCACCGTTTCATGGCAATTCTGCCAACAGCACAACCAAAAATGTTAACGTCATTTCAGTGCTACAGCGAAGGTCAGAGGTCAAGCTCTGAATTCATAAGTCTTCACCCTGACAACACTACAGATCTCTGCAGAGCATTTCACAGCAGTTTGGCCAACGAAGTCTGGGAACGTCGTTATTTTTTGATGTTTAGTTTGCGCAGGAAGCGTCTCAGCTACGGCAGTCAAACGAGTTCCTGACCTACTTTTAAAAACAGAGTCGCGAGCTGTAGGTAGTTATCTGCCGCTTTCATCCTTCTCCCCGGCTGATTCCTGCTGGTGGCAGGGCTGGTCTGATGTCAGTTGATTTTGGATCACTCCCAGACAGCGAACACTCGTTCACCTGCTCTCTTTTTGCTATTTCTTCCTCTCCTCTCGTCTCCCTGTTAGACTTCTTCTCCCGTCACATTTGTTTTGTCCCTGAAGCTATGGTAATTTGCAGCAAACAATGTCCTGAAAATAATTGCAGGCAGGAAAAAAAAATCCACTGCTTTGCAACAGATGATTGTTTGTATTGTTTTGAACGATGAAGAAGCACAGTGGTGGACAAAGGCCTAATGGCTTCCTGAACAGAGGCGGGTTTGAAGATTGCTGCTTATCTCCTTCAGGCTTTGTGAGGCTGCTGTAGTTGGCGCTTCGCCTCTGTTCCTCTCCACTCACATGCTTCCTAGTTCCTCTGTTCTCCATGTTGTCATCCCCCCCC
>BJFM01001249.1:41641-56601 GCA_016586285.1 Arothron firmamentum
GGACAAAGAGGCTTTGTCCTTGGGCCTGTGCCGGGGCGCTCCAAACCTTTGTTGAATGTTTCTGTCTGACAGAGCAAATAGCTCCGGCCTCCTTTTGTTTATTGTCATTTTTTGAAGTTTGGATAAAGTTTACACAAAACCCCGTTTTCAGATGCTGTTTGTAGCCTGCAGGGGGAAAGCAGCGGACAGGGGAAGAAACGCGAGCATTGTTTGTTGAATTTTCGACTGTGTGCTGCCGTCTGACCTTTTATCATTTCATCTCCCCCTCCCTCTCTCTGTCTCTCTGTCTCTCTCTGTCTCTCTATCTCTCCCTCCCCCCCGCAGGGATCACATATACACCGTGGACACGGATGCGGGCGGCAGCGATGAGATTTTTTTCAGTAAGGTGAGTCCGCCTCTGCTCGGACGTTCTGTCCTCAGCCTGCAGCTCGCCCCGATGACCTACCAGCCGCTCTGTTTACGTGCGCATGTGGACATGTACATGCGCTGCCAATAGCTATACGCGCTCCATCGCCAGCATGTGCCTGCCGTGTCGGCCGTCCTGACCCTGTTAGGAAGATTATCTCATCAATCAGCCAGAAATCCGCCTGCGTCATTCACGCTCGTCAGTGGGAGGACAGTATAGGTGATGGAGGGTGTGAGAAGGGATGGTCAAGAGGGAGAGATAAGGTGAATAATATCTAATAAGATAACTAAAAAGATGCATTTTTGAAGAGACCCTGAACCCGCTTCAGCCATGCTGACCAGTCCTCAGCAGCAACACTCGCCCTGAACATAAAACATTCGGACTGATCTCAAACAAGGCCTCTGTGTCCAACAACCCGCCATCGCTGCACCTCATCCACTTCAATGTCAGAGCTCTGAGTGGGTCTTAATGAGAGCAGGCTTCAGATGAAAGGCTGGAGGAACACACACACACACACACACACACACACACACACACACACACACACACACACACACACACACACACACACACACACTGATTGATGACTGAAGGTCTTTAATCTGCGACCCAGCTCTAAACATGCATGACAACAGCAGGTCCGAACCACACAGGCTCGGCTCTGACCCTCCACAGGCGGGATGAAGATTGGTGCCTGCGTGTGTGTGTGTGTGTGTGTGTGTGTGTGTGTGTGTGTGTGTGTAAAGGCTTGATAACAGATATAAGTTGGCACTGACTGATGAGTGTGTGTGACAGAGAGAGAGCGCTTTTAGGCTTGTGTGTTTGTGGCTGAGTGGCAGGCATTTCCCGTGGCTGACCTACAGACCAAGATGTGTGTGTGAGTGTGCGTGCATATGTGAGTGTGTGTAATAAAGAGAGTAGAGCCAATCAAAAATAAAATAAACACATAAGCTGGAATATATCCTTGAAGAGGCTCTTCACTGATCGGAGGTCAGCATCATATTTCTCCTGTCCTGCACAAAAACACAAAGTTCAAGAAAGTAAACTGATCTGAAGTCAGCGCTAAGTGAATAGTTAACCTTAAAGTGGATTCCTCGTTAGCGCAATCTGAAAAGATGATTATTGATCTCAAGGTAGATCATTATGGACCTCTGGAGGGTTTATTTTGTTGGTCCTGAATGTTTATCTTCCTTTCCTTCCATTCCTCCTGTAACTGCTTATTTTCTTTTGCTTCATCTTTCCTCAGAAAATGACCTGGAAGTCCAGACAAGCAGACGTGGACACTTGCAGAATGAAAGGAAAGCATAAGGTAGCCAAAACACAGCCTCCATCACTGTAAGACCGCCTTAAATTATTTACAGGAATATTCTCAACCTGTTTTTTCTCACACATCAGTCTTTTAGTTCATGCTTCACTCTGTCTCACACACACATTAACATCCTGCAGGTGTAGTAACACACATTACATTCATTTCTACAGGCATTTCTGTAGAATCTTAGGAGGCTGATGGGATTTTTCTATTTGCCTGCAGGACAAAAGGACAAAAAAAAACCCTCATATTGAAAACACATTCACACAATTAAAAAGCCAAAAAAGGTGAAAGAGTTAAACTCATAATTTTAATTTTCTTCTGTCTCTGAAGGACGAGTGTCACAATTTCATCAAGGTGCTGCTGCAGCAGAATGAAGACGCGTTGTTTGTTTGTGGAACCAATGCTTTCAACCCCTCCTGTCGGACCTACAAGGTAAACATGCGAAACACGCGACCACACACACACACACACACACACACACACACACACACACACACACACACACACACACACACACACACACACACACACACACACACACACACACACACACACTTTTACTATTAAGTGCAGTGGAATTTCATGGTTTTGGAGTGGTGAAGTGAAGCAATGGACGTGGATGGATGACTCTCATGTCTCGGCAGGCCCTCCTCCTGCATCTTTACCTCTACGTGCACTTTGACAGGCTCACACACAAAAACAACTAACTACTGATATATACTAACTGGTTCAGATGCCCGAGTCCTAAAATCAATCCGATCCTGACTTGTTAGTACAAGTTTATCTGAGACGGGTTCCAAAATTCCATCAAGGGAAGCAGCAAGACACCCGTGTAAAGATGCGTTTTAATGACCTGCCAAAAGCGAGCACTGGTGGGGAATTGATGCACTGAAATGTCATGAAAAGACACTCACGGGGAGGGAGAAGCAGGGATATTGACATACTGGGAAGCAGATGGCCCAAAAAGACAAAAACAATCAAAATATAGATTTGATGGCATAGAGGGTGGTAGAAGATAAACATAGGAAGCAAACAGGCTGTCATGCAAACATCTTTTTCATTTCTTAATTGCAGCGATCTGTTTTTATTTTATTCTTTTAACCTCAGTTTCACTATTAAAACGATGGATTTTTGCTGTTTCAGGGAATATGAATTCAGCAAAGTAGATAAAAGCAGTCAGTATTTCATCAAACCTTCACTAACGACCATGCAAATGCATTTTCTTTATGTGATATAAAGTTGTGATTACAGACTAACTATCAGCCGCAATCCTGAGAAGATAGAATATATATTATTCTGTTACTGTGAGTAAAAGCAACTGAGGTAAGCCAAGAGAACAATGAGAGGGATGGACTCAGCAGAGTTTCTGTCCTGGAGGACAGTCTTGTTTGGATGAGATTTGATGGTCACAGCACATCTAGATGTTATCTTTGTGCCCCGTGGGGACAGCTCCCTTTCTTTGCTTCACTAGATCTGTTTACCACAGAAACAAGACAGCTCTGCTCTGTCGCTTTTGTGGCTGGACACGCTTAACACACAGACTAGACGTCTTTCCACTCACCGACTCCTCCTGCGGGGAAAGTGGGATTTGTGTCAGTGCGTTTATCAGACGTGGTTAGCTTTTAGAGCTCCTCTGGTTTAAAGGTCTGTGTTTGAGCTGAGGATAATGCTGCCATTCTGACAGTAGAAATGAAAGTGACTTAACATAAATAAGCGACAAACCTATATGTGAAAATATTGAATCTTAATACCAGCAGTATGACATTAAAATTCATAATATGCAAAACTAATGTAGCAAAAAAAAAAAAAACCCAACAAAACCACCACTAATTCTGTTCAAAACACATGGAAAAACTCATGGACGACTGGAACTGTGCAAAAAAGAAACCTACCAGGAATTTTGCATCTGTACACTAGCGAGACCAACACAAAGCAAGCACACTTCACAAACTCATTAAAGACACACAGGCAATCTAATAATGGCTGTCTGGGGGGGCTCTGGCAGGACACCAGACCTTTGATGGTGTGCTGGCTAGGTAACAAAGTGTGTGTGCCTTTTCTCTGTTTGTGTGTGTGTGTGTCTTGTGGTTAAATCCACCTTGGCCACAGTTCGCCTCTCCATCTCCCCAGTGTGACAGAGCTGAAAAAAGCTTCTGTTTGGCGGCCAGTCTCATCCCACATTAATCAAGGGCACTGCGAGGGAGAGGGAGGGATGGAGGGGGAGCAGGGGTGAATGGAGGCGCAGCAGATGAAGACGGAGGGGGCACGGAAAGTTTGCACACACGGGCATGCTGTCACCTGCTCTTTTCTGCCCAGTTACCTCCCGAGTTTCACCTTTTGTCTTTTTTGGTCCGCAATCCGACACACTTGCATGTGTGCTGGAGACACGCTGGAGACACACTGGGCCACTGTGGAAGCCATGGCACCGTCTTCTCTGTCAACACCTCTCAGCACCCAACAGCGCTCTCTCTCTCTCTCTCTCTCTCTCTCTCTCTCTCTCTCTCTCTCTCTCTCTCTCTCTCTCTCTCTCTCTCTCTCTCTCTCTCTCTCTCTCTCTCTCTTTCTCCTATTCATCCTCCTGCTCTCCCGCCTTCCCTTTCTCCCCCATTGCTCCCACCACTCTGTCATCTCCCCCTCTGTCAGTCCCTGACTCTGTTGTAATAATAAACACTCCATCCAGCTGAGCTGATGCATGACTTGAGTCAGCTTCCTCGCCTGTTGCCGGGCTGAAGTCAGACGGCGTCTGTGGGGAGGCTCAGAGGGTGTCAGAGTCCCAGGTGATGCAACCTCAAACAGATAGATGAAGGGGAGTTTTATCTGTCACATCTGAAATGTGATGAATGCACACAGAAGGTCTCAGATGTGAGAGAGTCCCAGAATGTCAAGTGTAAGTACATGTTCTGGATTACGAATATCTGCAGACAAAAGTTTACTCTGGATTAATTTGAGAATCAACCCTAAAACTAACCCTAAACTGACCCTGAACTGGATACTATAAAAACCAGTATACGCTCCCAGTCCAACCAGCCTTTACCTCTCCACGGTTTCCTTTAAAACATGGAAAAACCGAACTGAATAATAATAACAACTAAATAATTTTACATGTAAACTCAAAAAAACTCCAGTCTCAGAGTAGAATGCCTTTTTTTATCCTTCTGGATTTATAATGGGCACAGAAAGGATTCAACCTCCAGGGATCAGAAGTGACAGGCTTTTAACAATTAATCTCCCCATGAAATGTGTCCTTGTTTGGCTTAAACAACCATGTTCTGGTCCAGCTGAGTGCGCCTCACATCACCGATCCTACTGCAAGCTGCTGAGATGAGCAATGTGGCAGAATCTGTCAAAGAAATATTTAAACCCTTTTTTGTCCCTGCGTAAATCAGTTTGCAGAGAGAATTGCCTAAGGAAACGAGAAAACTAAGTGGCACCCTGGCTCGATTTGCCCAGAGTTTGTCCTCAATGAGATCTCACAAATCCCCCAGCAATGATAAATAAAGCCTATAAAAACATCAGAGGCGCAAGGAAAAACAACATGTCCCTCACCCCGAGTGCTGGAGCCGTTGCAGAACCAATTATAATGCTTCTGATGGGCATGTTTCGGAGCCACATTGTGTTTGTCTAATTAATTTGCATATAGCCTATAGAAAACACCAGTGAGCCATTGTAGTAATTAATTCATCTTGTTACGCTGCACCCCGGGCCAAAGATACTGTACATTCCTCGCTTTAACTGCAACCAATCTGAGCTGAGCAGCGTGTTGTTGAAGCAGCTCTGCTCAAGTGTGACAGCCCTACTGTTTTTCTTCAAACTCCTCTGATCTGCAGTTCCCCAAAACTGACATACTTCCTTATACTTAGATTTGAGCGGAATAATAAGGTTCGCCTGGAAACAGTGCAAAAAAAAAAAAAAAAAGGGCCCTCTGCCCACTGAAATGTCAGATATCCTTATGGTAATATCTTGTGTGGTTCAGTGTGGCAGTTTTAATTACAGATAGCCTTTTTTTTCTCCCCTTTAGAACATTGGATATTATGTTAGACAAAGCTAACCAGAACAAGTGTGCAAGTAGACTCGTGAGCGAGTTCTTGGCTGTCGCGCCGTCCACACATGCCAACTTGACAGGATCCTGGAGCCGTATGTATATCTGCGGCCTGGCTGGGAGTGTTTTCCTCTGCTCGGGCGGCAGGAATAGATCAGTGACAGGCAGCCAAGCCCAGCACACAGAGGTCAGTACCTCGGTGAAATCAGCCAAATGGATGGAGGGGTGGGCGTAGCTGCGGTGCGTGTTTGTGATGCACCAGAGGAGGAGGGGATGTTGGTGCTCAGCTGACACAGAAGCTGCTGACGCGTCAAGCTTAACTCGGTTTCCCCGTCACCCTGCACATCCGAGCTGGGATTCTGTGGACGCACCTGACCTTCAGCTGCTCGCGTCCCTTATGATTAACTCAGCCTAATCTATAATTACAGTCTCCCCTTTCTAATAACAATATGTTTTTCCAGTCCAGCTCGTATATTATATTCTAAAATTCCTGAAGAAACAGTTGAAATGGGCAGTTTAGCGATGCACCGCCGGTGAGGCTGCTGGTTCTGTGTTTGTTGTGAAAGGTCACCAGTAATCTTTCCCTGCCAAATCAGCTTCAGCGTGTTTTTTTTTTCTTCTGGCGGGCGTTTCCAGCGTTGCGCCGGAGTGTTGTGACCTTTTGTAGTGGGCAGATGATAACCGTTTCCGTCGGGACAGGAATAGAAAACAAAATGACCTGTTTGGAGACCAGAAAGGGCGAGTAGTTTTGAACCTTGGCAAGCTACTCTCGGCTGTTTGGAGGGAAGGGGAGAAGGCGAGGAAGCGAGTGAGAGAGAGATATGGAAGGAGAGAGGAAATGAGTACGCACTGTGAACTCTGAAGACAAATAGTGTGTGCAATAATCGTCCCTGAATGAAGGCTGAGCAGTATGCTTTCCCTTCTCCACGTGTGTTTATGTGCATCATTGGTCTTTAGCCAGGGTAAGTGTGTGTCCTGAGGCGTACTGAGGAAGACAAGCCAGCCTGTAGTGGGATGATGGTGACATTTCACCCATACAGTATCTGCTCCTCTGCTGTGAGCCTCTGCTTTCTCGCTGCGGAACAAACTGGGCAAAAAGCAAGAAAATGTCTAAAGTCCCATTTACAGAGATGGGCCCATCTGACCCTCAACGACTCGTGCTTCTACAACAATGGACTCAAATTAGCTCATGGACAAAATGAAGAGTGACAGAAGGAACTACACACCCACTGCTGACCAAAAAAGTGAACGGTCTAGTCCACAATATCCCATAAAAAATAAAAATCCAGATGAAAGTTTAACAGCTTCATTCTTTAGTGGTTCCCATCATGTTTCCTTCAAATTCATCCGGAAGTTTTAGCATAATCCCGCTGGCTGGAACGCTTTTCTATCCATTTCTTTCACCAAGAACTTGGATTAATCTGATTAATGCTGCAGTGTCTGTTTGTCAGACGGTCTCAATTCCAACCTCCTGCTATCAGCTCTGCTCAGGGTCGACACAGAAGCGGCTCTAAATAAACTTTACCTGAATTTCACAGGAAAAACCTCATTCATCACATTAGAAACATTCATGCTGCTGCTGCTGAATGTTAGAAACAAACTCTTAGCACATGCAAGGTCCACACAATGGTTTTTCATCGGTCCAGTTACTCCCAGTTGCTGTTAGGATGCCACAGTTTCATCCACAGGTTATTGGTAGAGGTCCAGAAGTAAACATATGTACTTACTGCTGTCTGGGCGAGTTCAGTGCTGGTCCTCAGTGTACTGAGATTTATTTTTTTTTTTTTTTGTGCAGTCCCTCCATATTGTCAGCTCAGCTTTCATTTTCTTCTTTTAGCCCTTTTCCTCCTCCAACTGGGAGACAACATTTCCTGTCAAAGCTGTGCTTCAAACCATTGTTTGGTTTTAAAACCCTGCATTGTTTTGACCCTCTGTTGACCTTTGACCTTATCTGTGACCCTAGACGGACACCCTGGAGGCTCTGGGAGAGGAGATCAGTGGGATGGCACGCTGTCCGTACGATGCCAAGCATGCTAACGTCGCCCTCTTTGCCGGTAAGAAAACTTTTTGCATTTATCTGCATTGGAGGTTTTTGAATTTGTCATATTTGTGTCCCATCCTGCCGCCAAACACGTTTCTGAATGGATGAAGTGTTTGTTCCACCTTTCCTATGTGCACTTATTGCCCACTGGAACACATTTTAAGCTAAATGGGAGAGCTGAGTATATTTGACAGAGGGGATTAGTTGTGGTCATATTTAATATTGTTTTTAATCCCCGCCATTTAATAGCAGCACTCCGACAGACAACGTATTAGGAATGAAACACTGTGTGTTCTACAAACATCAAACTCCAGCCCTCACTGGCTCCTCACTGAATTCTCTGATTTGAACAGCCGTTTGAGAACAGATCAGTGCTTTTATACTAACATGAGTATTACAATCTTATTTTAGTGTCTATTCGTCATTCATTATGATTTATTTCAAAACTCATATGAATTGAAGGAATTCACCAACTGCTGTAATTAGAATGACTCAGTTTTGCTTCGGAAGGGTGAGGTTCTTTTTTAACCCTCAGCCACCTTTTATATTTGCTATGAACCAATTTGTGGTGGTATTGATGAGCTGCCTGGAGCTGCCTGAAGGAGAGCAAACACCATGCTTGACCAGCTCACGTATGGCGGAGCTGCTGGAAGGAGCTGGAAACACTGAGTAATCAGGAGAGATCCTCTGGCTGCTACCCTTTCAATTATGTAGTTTGAGTTTCCACTGTGATTACAGGCGAGGCGGGTCGAGGTCGCGCTGGTGGCGGCTTGTGCTTTTGTGTGTGTGTGTGTGTGTGGGTGTTATGTGTGTGTGTATATGTGGCTATTCTGTGCGGCTCTAAGAACCACTTGGGTGTGTGTGAGTGTGTGTGTGTGTGTGTGTGTGTGCGAACACTGGGGTCTAATGTTGTTTATGCTTTGGAAGTGTGTTTGCAGAAGTGAGCATTTACAAATGTGCAGCCTGTTTAAGTGTGTGTGCAGCCTGTTTGCTATCCTTCCGTGTCTCCCTCTGGTTTCTCTGATTCATTCATTTTCCAAGTCTGAGCCATCTAAAATACATTTGTGTTTCCAGCCGCAGTGAGCAAAGATCTCAGAGTGTTTTTTTTTAATTACTTTCAGTTGAACTTTTTTCTCTTCTTTTGTGCCTTTCCTCTCTTCTTTATCCCCCGCTTTCTGTCTCCATTTGTCCTGTTTGTTGTTGCTTTCTTGCTATCCTTCCTCCAGACGGCAAACTCTACTCGGCCACTGTTACAGACTTCCTCGCAATCGATGCAGTCATCTATCGTAGCCTAGGAGACAGCCCGACTCTGCGCACTGTCAAACATGACTCAAAGTGGTTGAAAGGTGAGCGGGGACACACACTTAAGCACCTTGCTGAGTGACAGGCTGGAAAACAAACCTGAGTTTGAAGGTGCATTTTCAGCCATGTTTGGAGTTGATGTGATTAATGGTTTGTCCTCTCAGAGAGAATGAATGCATGCAGGAGAAGCGGGAGCACTCATGCTAATCTCTGTTTGGTGCAACATTTTGTTGAGAAGTCAGACAGAGTTTATGTAGCCGGGGAATTATACTGCCCCGAGGAGAAAGAAGTCCAGCTTGTCAGCAGCAATATGCTGATTTCCTTGTATGCAAATTAATTCCCTGCTATAATGGATGATAGATGCAGGCACTCAAGATTCATAGTTGTAGCTTTTCTGTATAATTTGACAGATATTGCCGCTGTTTATTATGAAACATGGTTTCAGGACGGAGTCACTTTTTCTTCTTTCCTCCTGCAGAGCCTTACTTTGTCCAGGCTGTCGATTACGGAGACTTCATCTACTTCTTTTTTCGGGAAATTGCTATGGAGTACAACACCATGGGAAAGGTAAGCACAGGCTGGATTCGCCTTCTATTGTTTGAAATCTAATCAGAGGTGACTTCCTATTTATACTGGGGGAATCAGGAAGTGTCCGAGGAAACCAACAGGATGTGGGTGTATCAAATAACAGGAAGGAAGCTTCTAGGAGCTGTAAAGCGGCCAAATGTTTCAGCAGCATAGAAAAACAGGACATGATGCAGAATTTAAAATAGATCGAAGAGAATTCTATGGATGTGTGGAGGTCCCATAGAAAGGCCAAATATACCCCGTGAATTGCACATCTGCATCTGTCCAGCATTGTTTCCATCTGACCTGTCCTTGCCCCAAGAGGCTTCAGTCGGAGACAAGGATGCAGCGCAGGAGGAAAGGCTGAGGACCAGAGACGCTTTCCTCAGGGCTTACACCAGAGGGACAGCAGTCTCCCTTTTCCAGTGTCTAGCACGTCCCTCAAATGTTTAATTGAATACTGGGTGAAAGAGAAAAACAAATTATGGAAATAAATAAATGACTTATACAAGTGGAGAAAAGAAAGAGATGGAATGGAAACAAACAAATGTACGATGCAGAGAGAAAATCAGAATGTAGTGAAGGTCTGAGGGTTTGTGGCTGCCTTAACGTGGACTAGGTGGACTTTTTGTGATGACAAAAAGAGAGCTCATGAATTGTTCAGCTCTAACTGGGAGGAATGTGAGAAAGTGGACTGATTTATGTAAAGCTGACATAAATCCACATTCAGCCTGGCAGTCTCACCTGTTCTGTACACAGCTTCACTAATCTCACTCCTCCATAATCCTACCGTGTGTGTGTGTGTGTGTGTGTGTGTGTGTGTGTGTGTGTGTGTGTGTGTGTGTGTGTGTGTGTGTGTGTGTGTGTGTGTGTGTGTGTGTGTGTGTGTGTTCCTGTGTACAAATAAATGTGTTTTCAATCAAATTCCCACTGTTTAGGTTGCAGTTTCATGTCAGGGTTAATTTAATTGTTGTTGAATGCGGCTGATTACAATCCTGCCTCCCTGAGAGCCAGGCTGTCTGGAGCTCATTCTAAATGTTTCTGATTGTTTCTTAAAGCACTGTTTGCTCATAACTCTCACAGTCAGGTTATTTTAGCAGTCCTTATAGAGCTTGCCATCACTTTCTTTATTGGTTTGAGATTAGTTGTCATGGCAACATACACTTTCTTTCTTTAGATTTTTCGTATGGTGGTTTAAAAGCTTTTTCGAGCCAGTAGGTAGCATAAAAATAAAGATTTTCTAATTGCAGTATACTTATATGGAAAAACACAACTCAAGTTGTATTGTGGGTAACGTGTTTACCATATTTTGACAAAGAATACCAAAGAAAGAGGGTATTTTGGGTTGTATGTTTTGATTTGTTAAACATGCGTTAGGGTGCCGTTAAAGCCACATCTGTGCTTAAGCATCTATTCAACTGTGCGTCCCGACCAGGTGGTGTTTCCTCGGGTGGCTAGGGTGTGTAAGAACGACCGCGGCGGCTCGCCCCGCGTCCTGGAGAAGCAGTGGACCTCATTTCTCAAGTCCCGCCTCAACTGCTCCATCCCAGGCGACTCCCACTTCTACTTCAACATCCTACAGGCCGTGACTGACGTCATTCATATCAGCGGGAGGGATGTTGTTATGGCAACCTTCTCCACACCTTACAACAGGTACGAAGGGGATGAATAGATTCAAATGAATTTAATAGATTCAATATTAAATTACAGATATCAGAGTTAATTAATTGACTAATTAAAATAGATTTCAATTTTAATAAAGAAATACATTTCAGACTTTTGAGAGTAAGTATTCCTAAATGCAAGCGTCCAGTTTGGCCTACAGTTTCTGCTCTTTCTGGTCTACAGCTGTTTCATCTTAGCCCCCCATTTTTTTGCAATTTATATTTCACAACTGCCTCCAAAAAAAAAACAACAAAAAAAAAAACACTATCTAAATTGAAAATTACCACAAAGCTGAAGAGCCCGGTTGATAGCTTGCACATAGCGTAATTTTCTATTTTATGGCTGCTTTTTAGGAGATAAGACAATTGCTTGTGACAGTGCGATTGAGCATGGTAATGGACATTAAAACCCAACGAAGCAGAAGCCTCCGCAAATTTCTAAAGGCACCGGTTTGGATCCCAGCATTAATTTTCCATTTCATAGCCAGGGTGTGAAATTGGAAGGAGCACGTTCAGACTGTAGGCAGCACTTGCGCATTGTGCAGTTTAATTGTCTGCCTGGATATCTGGTTTACTTAACTGTCTGGCTGGCTCATCCATCCTCCTTGTTATCCTCGGCCTGTCTTGCCGTACAGTACGGTGCGTTATTACTGTAATTTGGATGCTAAATGAGGAATGAACGACTGTCTGACCTTGCTCTTCATAATGCCTCCCTTGTATACGCTGTCTCCTCGATGTCTAAACCCATGATGCAACCGTCCAAACATCCAACTAGCTGAGCTGGATTTCACTTTTAAATAGAAAGTAGAGAATAAACTAGTTTAAGTTCTCATTTCTGGATGAAGAGCCATGAAATTTTCAGTAAAAAAGAAATTACTCAGCAATCAGTTATGCATTGATTCCACAGGGACAGAGAAAAGCCCCGCGGCCTCTTTGCTATCACAAGACGGGTGATTTTTTTTCCCAGGAAAAAAAGGGCAATAGCAAGATAATCTGTTGTCTGTGTTTCTCGCCGTTGACTTGTGACGCACTTGAATGGCTCGAGGATTATGGGGAAATCCGGACACAGAGAAGAGGGTTGGGGAGTGTGACTTGTCATGACCGCTGGCAGCCACAGACACAGCCACGGATATAAATACATGGCAACTCAATTAGACTAGAACCCAAATAATGATATTGACAATATGCTAAAGACTACATGGTTGAGTGAGGCAGACTAAACACGGTATTTCTCTGATCTATGAGAGTATTGTTCTAACATACCTCTATATGTTTGTGTGCCATGGCAGCATACCAGGCTCTGCAGTGTGCGCCTACGACATGGCGGAAGTGGCCAACACGTTCACAGGACGTTTCAAAGAACAGAAATCCCCAGACTCCACCTGGACACCCTTTCCCGAGGAAAAGGTTCCCAAGCCAAGGTAGAAAGAGCAGTTCATTACGACATGCAATTACAAGATGAGATGATTTTTGTTACTGAAGCTGGATAAATCAAAACAATCTCACTTTGTTCACTATGTTGCCCAGTGGCCATTGATGGTACTGCAGGAATAAGCCCCAAAAGCGGGAAACAATTTGAGTACCACAATGGCTGTTGCAAACATGACGTCATATAAACACACCGCAGGTCGCAAATTCACACATTCTTTTCACAGTTGCACCCCTTCGATGCAATACCTTCCTGCTTCCAGCTCTACATCAACAAATGAGGCATGAGGTCATTTTACAGACGGTTGGCTAATTCCACAAATGCACCAGCACGATCAATGTCTCATCTATTCCCTGCTAATTAGTGTACCGAGTGCTGCTCTACCATCCTGAGGAAAAAAAACTGAAACAGATTTAACACAAAGATCTAGGCCACGATAATAGTTGTTACCCCTTCGTGTGTGCGTGCGCATCTGTGCGTGTGTCCTCCCATATGGTTGAGGAGGCGTTTTTGTCTCTGAAGTCATCCCCTCGTGTGGATGAGTATAACCCTGCACGTTTTCCTCCCTGCATGCAGTGACTTATTAATGTTGGATGGGGTCACACATGAAACATATCTAGGCTGTGTATGCAGCCACTGATTTATTTCTTTGGCGCGATGCATTCAGATCCTGTTTTTGCATAACAGACGGGGAGCTGTAACAATGCCACCCAGGTCTGGCCCTGCAGCAGACTGTACCACCATGTGTTAGACTCCCATTTGGAATGATATTCAGGGTATTTTTTGGATTTAAAATGTGTGTTTCAGTTCTGCCACATGTCTGCTGGCGTGAAAGCTCCTATACCAGGAATGATTAAGAGAAAATGTAGGCAATGTCAACTACTTCTGTACTTTTGTTATATAAAGTTAGGTGAGACTTTCAAGAGAATATGTACATGCAAGCACACACATACAGAGGGATTATGTGCTGTGTCAGCATATTAGAGAGCATTAAAATGGTTTTATAATCTCTACTGTAACAAAATTAGCTCTCTTTTTTACACACTGCTCATCAACTGTCTGTAAAATGTCCACACAGGTAGGACGCCTTGACCCAAAGCCAGGGAAACCTAACTTGTGGGGTTTTTTTTTTTGAGACAGGAGTTTGGACATAAAAACCTTGTTGAAGCTAATTCCCACCGCAGTATTTTAATTTCTACTCACATTTTCTCTTCGCTTTCACTCCTCTACGCTTTACCCTTGCCCCAATCCACTTACAGGCCTGGCAACTGCGCTGGGACGCCGTCCATGGAGCGGTACAAGGTATCTAATGAGTTCCCCGACGACACACTCAACTTCATTAAGATGCATCCTCTGATGGACGAGGCTGTGCCCTCCATTGCTAACAGGCCGTGGTTTCTCAAGACCATGGTCCGGTAAGTGTTACGCTCTTTAAAGGCCATCGTCCTCGGTGGGCTCTGAGCCAGTCCAGCTCGAGAAAATAATTATGTCAAGAGCTGCCCTGAGAGTGTGGCTCATTAAAACGCAGGAGTACTGCTCAACAAATCACGGCCATCTTATTTTCTCACTACCGCTAAAGGAAACACTGAGTCACACCATAATCTCTCTTTTTTTTTGTTACATCATAATGACACCATGGAGGCTGAGCAAACAATTTGCATTATCACCAATGTTTGTCCGGGTCGGGAAGGAACACAACCGCATCTACAACATGATTCCAGCGCTGTTTAGTCTTTGTCTGACTGTTTGTTTAAATGTGTTCTGTTTTGTTCCGTCATTACTCCTTATTTTCCTGATTTTATAAAGTTGAGCTCATTTCCCAAAAGCCATTGCAGTGTGGCTGATCAGAAGGGACTTTCTTCTTTCTACAGTGCACATAGATTTTAATTTTCTGCCAACCTCTGAGGAAACGTCAGCACTGCACCAGCAGCCTGTCAGCGAGTTAGAACTAGCTGGCGTTTGGTGACACAGATTTAATTTGGATATGCTTCTGAGATGCAGCTGCTTCAGATTTAAGGTTAGCCCTGCTTCTCGGGCCTCTCTGGTGGTAACATCGCTTGAAATAGGAGCTACACAAAGAATCGTTCAATGGTTCTACAAATGATTTGACTCATATCACATCTTGCTGCAACTTTGCTGAGGTCTGACCTATATACCACACCAGCTTAGTCAGAATATGTTAAGTCCATAACTCCCCCCC
>BJFM01001249.1:56622-67485 GCA_016586285.1 Arothron firmamentum
CCCCCCCTTTTTTTTTTTTTTTTATCAGAGTGGTGTCGTGCGATTTTATGTTGGAAGAATATGTCAGTTTTTCCCAAAAAAACAGAGAGCCGAGTCCGTCACGCAAGACACGGACAGTAGTTAAAAGCATTATGTAAGCTCAAAGAGCATCATGGAGTCATGTGAGGTAAAAGAAGAGTGAAGTCTTTTGTGATATCTGACATGGTCCCTACGTGGAACGCTATTCTTGAGCTGAAGTCAGCTGGAAACACATTTAAAATGAGGTTGGATGCTTGTGTCTAGGCCGGAGAGGACACCTCAATATCCAGCAAGAACTGTTGTTGTGTCCTGAGACTTGCGGCCGTGACTGAGACCTCAGCTGTGCACAAGAAATTAAATGAAGTGAGAAGAAAATGCTCAAAAAGGACCCTCTTGAGATTTTCCATGATCCTGAATAATATGATTAGAGAAGAATTTGAGATTATATTATTTCAGTCAGATTAAATCCATGCATAGTTATGCTTGAAAAACCACATCAGACCTTCAGATCGCCGTAACTGTTGACTGCCTGAAACCACAGGCACCGAACATTCAGGAGATGGTTAGAGAAGCAGGAAGGGAGCAAAGATTATTATTAACTGTTAATAATTATTAGTTTAAAGTGCATCTGCACGCAGAGCACAAAAATGAGAGTAACAAAAACAGCTCTTGAATTTACTCTGTCGCTAAAGCATCATTTCGCTCTACGAGTTGCCTGATTTGCCCCTTTGGCAATCAGCCGCTCATGAAATAACATGGAACAAGTCAGCTAATTACCACTGCTGTCTACCAGACATCTGCTATCAGTTATTTCAAGTTGTTCTTAGTTTATCTCTTTGTGTAATTTCTTGTATCTTAGCTAATCATCATTTAAATCTTAACGGTTTTTATTGTACATGTTATCCAGTAAACTGATGAACACTGCTGGTGCTCTTCATCACATCTAGTGATCAATGTCAGACCCGGAAAACAATGGAGGAGTTATGAATAGAGATTTCTTTCTCCCAGGTATCGGCTGACGCGCATCGTTGTGGACAACAAGGCTGGACCGTATAAGAACCACACAGTGGTCTTCCTGGGATCCGAAAAGGGAATCATCCTCAAGTTCCTGGCCAACATGAACAACGGCTTCCTCAACGACAGTGTGTTCCTGGAGGAGCTCAACGTCTACAACCCTGACAAGTATGCGTGAGCGTGTGCATGAGCGAAATGATAGAGCTAAAAAAACACACAGATACAGTTGCTACAAACAAGTCACTTACTGCATCTGTGTGTGTGTGTATCACAAAAAGAATGTGTGTGTGTGTGTGTGTGTGTGACTTTTGAATGTTTCCAACCAGCTCGTGACTGAGCCAACCCACCAGCCCCATTAGACCCAGTCAGCTCCCCAGACCCGAGCAGCAAAGCCAGAGACCCAGATGGCTACTCTATCATTTAAAGGAGTTTCATCAGGTTACACTCTGTCCGACCACAGCCGCTAAATTAAAGACGTGGACGCTGAAGCTCTGGATAAAGTAGCGCTGTGGTTGGTGACCACAGCAGCCCACAGCTCCTCCTCGAGCTTGCTTCAATCAAAAAGACAAACACGCTCGCACACAGAGGTCTGTGTTTGTCTTCAGAACCACCCTGAGATCTCTCGCTAATACGACACATCGCCGCTGATGCGTGCACTATTGTGCGAAAGCGTGTGGCTTGGGCGGCGTGTTTGAACGGGCCATAGCGGGGTGATGGACCCGAGCTTGGCTTTGGATCCAGAAGAGCGGTCAATAAGGAAAAATTTGCCACCGCCTGGAGTCTGCCAAAGCAAATATTCAGTCACGGGATAATGGATGAGGGAGGAAGAATAGAAGAGAGAACTAAATAAAGAACGACCAGAAAGCAGAGTGATTGTATTAGACAGCCGAGATGAAGAATGGAAGAGGAGAAAGGACATGACAGGGGGACTTTTAAGGTTACCAGTGTTTGTTATTCAGCCTGCTGTGGCCATGAACCGAGGCGCAGGAAGGCCAGGAACCTCCTCTGCCCTCACCGTCCCCCCTTCCCTCCTCCTGTCTCGGGCGCCTTCGCTGCCTCGGCGGCTGGGACGGAGCAGCCATCATCCGCCGGACATCTGGCTGAGTGTTTCTGCCTGCCGGCCGGCCTGCCTGTGTCGCAGGCTGGATCAGCGCGGGCCCAACTTTAGTGCATTATCCGGCGTAGATGGAGTCTAAGCCCTAATTGAGAGCGTTAATGCAGGGGGCAGAGCGCCGCGGCGGGGGGATTAAATTCCAGGAGCTGCGTGGCAGGATGAGGGGAGGAATGGACAGATAGAATGGACAGAAACCTTAACACCCAGTGGGATTAGAGCATCATCCTGCTGTGCTTGGCAGGGTAGACAAAGAAGTCTGGTGGTTGGTGTGTGTGTGTGTGTGTGTGTATGTGTGTGTGTGTGTGTGTGTCTGTGAGGGGGTCAGTGGGTGGTAAATGGTGGACATAACCTCAGTGGGCTCTAAAGTTAAGTGTGGTGTTACTGCTGCTCGGAGCCCCCATCTGTCTGTTTAGCTTCCGTCTCTGTATCAGCCTTCTCTTTATCTCTCCTTATCCTCCTCTCCGTTACCGACCTCTTGTTCTTGAGTCCAGATTTATCTGTCTCCCGCTGACCTGTCACATTCTAATCCTTCTTTTTTTTGTTCCTGAAAATGAATATTTTCTGTCCCATCTTTGTCCAGGATCAGTCCGTGTTTAACTGTCTCCTCCCTCCTTTCAGGTGCAGCATCGACGGTGTCGACGACAAGCGCATCGTGGGCATGCAGATAGACAGCAAGAGCCACTCCTTGTGGGTCGCTTTCACCTCCTGTGTGGTCAAGGTGCCGTTGTCACGTTGTGAAAGACATGGAAGATGCAAGAAGTGAGTTTGGGCAGGCGGGGGCTGGGGGGGGGGGGGAGCTCCGGTTTGCATTGTGACGGACTAATGGCGTGTGTGTCGGTACCATCCAGGTCCTGTATAGCCTCCAGAGACCCGTACTGCGGTTGGGTGGCAGAAGCAGCCTGCAGGAAGGTGGTTGGAAACATCAAGTGAGTCATGCACCTTCATCTTCACAAGAGGAGGAGCCTGTTTCCACAGTGGAGGCTGGAGGGATTCCATTTAGCTGCTGCTCACAGTCACGAGCGGTTCAAAGTGTTTTCTCATCCGAGAGCGTGTGTCACATTCATTTTCTGCCGTGACAGTGTGAGGTGACGGGCGGTCTGAATGCCTTCAAGTCTGGAGAAATTAAAACAAAAACTCAATTGAAATTTGAAAAATTTGCTTCTACAGGCTGCTGAACACCACCAGAGCAAACACAGCGAGACTCAATTTTCGAGTAGCCTTTGTAAGAATATCTCACGCTGCTTGTCGTCCTAGGTGGAATTTCTATATCTGTCATGCCTGCGATCTTTCTAATTTTATGGTGTGTAAATGCAATTCCCCTCAGCCAAAAAAAGCAATTGGAATAATAAATGGAAGAAACGTTGTTTGCTCCAGGCCTGGGGTTGGGTGTGTGGGCCAGGGAAAGCACGATGATTGCTGTAACTATAAATTGTGGCTGTAGTTAGGACGCAGAGCCAGATTATGCTATCTGAACAAACAGCATATGGAGTTCTGTGGTGGGAAAAACATTTTACAGATGAAGTCATAACAAAAGGATCAGCGCTGCAGCGGCTATCTGCCATTAAAAGAATTTGATCCCCCTTGGTCTGACACGCTGAGGCACGTATATCCACGAGCACACGCAAAAAAACACCCACGCAACCCATCGTATTATTATTCCGCAAAGCTGCAGCAAACTGTTCCAATCGACTTTCCACTTCGGAGCAGGACACACGAGCACATCACGGAGGCAGATGACCCCTGCTGCTCTGCTGTACAATATTTCTAAGTGAAAAGGCAGAGGGATTAGTCCTGGTAGGCTCTGTGCTGTGCCATCCAGTGCACTTCCCGGGCTCAAAAAGGAGGGATAAAACGAGGATCGGAGCATTTTAGTGTCAACGACCATGATGCTGCTTCCTCTTTGTCTTTTTACCTCCAAACCCTCATTCCTGTCTGCAGATCTATTTTAATCCATCCATCTTTCCTGTGATACTTTCTCCCTCCTTCTCTGCCTCCCTTCCTCGATCCTTCCATCTGGCCCCAGTACTCTCTTGCCAGCTTTCCCATGTGGAGTCCTGCCTCTCGTACCTACTGCCCATGTACAGCTTGCACTCTGATCTCCTGCAATATGGTCAGCAACAGCCTCCTGTTCCGCCATGTACAGGAATTCCATAAAATTATGCTTTCATCGTGGATGCTGGATATGTCGCACACGATATCTGCAAGTGTACCGCCTTAATTCATGGATGAAATTGGCTGCCCGCTCACTTTCAAAATAAATCATTAATGTTATTATATTTGACCTGTGTTTGAGCAGCCAAGTCCCCCCAGTGAAACTCACCTCTCACATAATAATCACATCCGACGGCGGATAATATAAAACGTGGCCCTCAGCCGCATCGACTTATGTACAGTGAGGCTGGAGTCTGACTGGAGCATGAATTATGCCGCTGCAGTGGGAGGTTAACCCCGAGCTGAACCGAGCGGAGTGCCACATTCTAATGCGCAGCGCTTATTTTGCTATAATACATCTGCCGAGGGGACCCTTTAACTGGGTCTTCGCGCTACGCTCGGCGTGTTCACCTGCACGTGTGCCAAGCAGGCCAGACGCTCTGGCTGCAGCGAGACGGCTCATTGTTAATTCATCTCCGGCCCGGCGGGGCTTAAATGTCATAATCTTCATACGAATACTTGTGCTGCGTTATTTTCAGCGAGCCAGCGTTTGGGGCTCGCTGAAGAACTAATCAACATTTGGCAGGGTGTGGCGAGGTGACAGTGTCTGTGTGTGTGTGTGTGTGTGTGTGTGTGAGAGGGGAATCTGGGACATAGCAGGCATCCTTGGACAGTGTTTCTGCTTACACAGGTTTAATTACACCAGTGTGCATCTGTGTTGTGATTCTGACAGCACGTGATGGGTAAATCAGATAAGTAGATTAAATGCACCCCCCAGATATGAAAGGACACACCCCTGCTCTTGTTGTGTGCCTGTTTATTGTTATTGCTTTGCAGAGGGAAGTTGCTTCATCTCGTTCCAATTAAGGTTGCATGAACCTAGAGAAATAAATTCATCGTGGCATGAAATATTCCAATCAACTCCGGCGTGTAAATATAAGCGACGCTACTTTCGGGGCAGGTTTGATGACAGAATAATATCCAGAAATCCCGCTGATTTTCTTTTTGTGTGTAAAATCTCGGCTCCTGGTGTTGGAAAAACCATTTTTCATCGTCATGCTATAATTGTGACTAGTGGAGGGTGAGGAAGATGAGAGGCAGTTGGACACGCATGCAGGGGGAGAGCAGCGTGGAAGGCAGCCGAGCAGGGCCGAGAAAAGCTGCCATGCGTGACTGTGATCCCGGCTGACAGTTGGTCTGCTCTGCTTCACATATCTCCTTACTGCCCGCTTGGTGGTCTTCGAGGAAGAAAACAGTTCTCAGCGCAGTTTTCATCAGTTTAGGAGGCATATCTCAGGCTGTCTTTCACCGCACCGCCTCCCTCCCGCCTGGTCATAGTATGATGGCGTGGTCACCCCTCGCTGCCCTGCTCTTGGCCCATGTGATTTGAAACCAGAACCTCGCGTCTCTGCTAGAGAAAGGGAAGGTTTTTGAAATTGTTTCATTCTTTTGGAATTTTCTTCCATATTTTCATTAATCTGATTTTTGATTGTCTTGTGTTCATTTAAAATGCCCGTGGTTCAGTATTTCTCCTCAAAATGTCTTCATGGTGTACAAAAAAGACAAATTCCATATATTTTTGACTAAAAACATTAACATTGTATTGGGATTTTAAGTAACTCAAATTTTAAATGCAAATGGACTAACAAGGATTTAATTTGGATATTGGTTTTGACAAATATAAATTTAGGTAATTACATACATTTGATTTAGCTAATTTATTTTAGCCTTCAAACTTGGAAAACACAATACTTCATATCATATTCCCATCTAATGATCAACATCTCAGAATAATGAGCTAAAACCTCACTAATATATTATGTTATCAAGAAGTAACCATATATCATTTTATTAAATGAATCAATTATCCTGTAATTGGATAATCTTATATAAATGATACTTTACGGGCTACCCGAACGTGCTAGTTGACTGGCAGTTTTTGTTGCTAAGAACGGGAAGAGTACATTTCTTAATATAAGAGGCTCCTACAATGAAGCTCCAGTTTGTGTTATAAAATTTATATTACAGTCAAATGAAACATGAATCTATTTATGTCAACCCTGCTTGTAAACAGTCCTGTGCCAGGTATTGATTTTGCAGCCTGCCATCCTTGCTCATAAACACTGATTTTAGGCCCCGGGGGCATTTGCTAGGTGTTCTTTGATTGTCTTCCAGTATCGGGATCTCTGCAGCCCACACTGTGTGCAAGCATAGGGTTTGCAGGGTTTGAGGCTGGTTTTATCGGAGCTTTCCTGCAGCTTTGTTGCTTTGCTGGGTGTGGCGAGCCCGCACAGCCTGGCCTTGTTTTCCTGTGCTGACCATGATGTCTGTGTTCCCCGCAGATCAGCCTTTGAGCAGGACGTGGAGCGTGGCAACACAGATGGCCTGGGAGACTGCCAAAGTAAGCAGGCCTTTTTTCGCTCTTATCTGTCCTCCTCTACTCTGCCCCCTCCTACCACATCTCTCTTCTGCGTCGACTTGGTCCCCCTCTTTTCTCGAGCGTCCGTTTCCTTCTTCGCTGCTGTCACCTTTTTGTGCCCCGTCTGTTCCGCCCTCACAATCCACTCTTTCAGGCTCATCCATCCATCTGTCCCTCTCGGCACTCATCCTCCACTGTCCTCTCCCCCGCTGCTTCTCTGGCCCCCTGGTCAATCGACCGTTGTGTCCAGTTGGGCAAAGACTGGGCCTTTTCTCACAAACCGCTTCAAGAACACACCACAAACAGCCAGCTGCACACAGGGAAGGTGTTTGACTTGTGAGCCGTCTGAGGGCTCATTTAGAAACTCAAAACAATCTCTCCTCTCAAGCAACCTCTGAAGTCTTGAAAGCTCTTTTTTTCACCCATCAGTCCAAAGAAAGACACATAAAACGTGATCATTTCATGCTCAGATGGTTCTGATAAACACATTTGATGTTCTGATTTATCAAATGTAGCTCACTGTTACTGAGATGCTTGGGGCTTTATATTGTTTATCTTAGCCCATTCCACCTTAATTCCCACTAGTTTCTCACAGTAAATGACGACAAAATGCAGTTTCATTAGTGAGTGTAGTCAAGGGTAACCGGGGCATTAGCTGCAGATACCAATGATCGCCCGTGATTAAAAGCTGTGAGCATTTAGAGTGGCGACTCACATTTACTCTAGCTTGCCTTCATACTCATGGCTTTTGATCATTTCGAAACTCCCCTTGAAACTCCCTTTAATGTGTTTCATCTCATCTCTTTTGTTCTCCTTCCAGATACCTTTGTGGCTCTGAATGGTAAGTCTCTAGCATGCACTGTAGAAGCAATCAAATAAAAGACACGCGCTGCATTTCACGTCCCCTCGCTGTTTAACGTCCACCACGCCTCTTCTTCTCGTCAATCAGTCAGTCCCACTCAAGGAAATGAAAACTCCTCCCACATGCATAAAGAAGGATTATTAATGACTCAAGGTTGTAACTGAATTTATGTCATTCCTTCTTTTTTGTCAGACAACCCTTCCAGCTACCAAGGTAATGAAACCTTCCAGCATGGCTGGTTTCTTCACCTCGCTTAGGAATTTCCCTCCTCCAGCCCCTTTGCTGTCCTAGATGAAAGAATGAGTAATAAGCAAGTTTAAAAGTGTAGACATGAACCTCTTTAATGCTGACTGCATTAGTTCCCTCCTTGTCCCCGTTCCCCAGTATCCCCTGTGCGATGTTATCGATTTTTCCTGACCTTTGCATTGCTAATTGGCTGGTTGTGGTTGTGATGTGAGGCCTTGATGGTGAAGAAATGCCTCAGCATGCACATTAAACACAACCTGCATGGACAGAGGAAGAGAAAGATCAATAAATCCTCATCTTTTGGTTCTTAATATTACATTTTTGAGAAGAAAGAAAGCCCAGATTTCTAATATTTCAGATATTCTGGTTGTAGATTACAACACCCAGACGCACCTTCTCAGTCCAACATCTGACTTCTGCTAGACATGATTTGATCTCCTCATCTAAATATTTTCATTACAACAGTAGTTGTATTCACTGTAGGAGCTACTCCACTGGTCCGGCCCTGCTTCGCCCGTATTGATGAGATTGTTCAATTATTCTGCCGCCAACTATGCGCACGCTCAATGATAATCCACAAAAGGCTACTGTAAACACGAACCTTCCTGTTGGCAGATTTATATTTTTCATCGATCAAATCTTTGTATGTGTAGCATCCTGACATTCATTCACCTTATTTTTTATCAAATCGTAGCATTTGATGGTCCACCACCACCACCACCACCACCCTCCGCTCTCAGGCATCACTGCATCGCAGCTGCCAGATCAAACCAGTCCGATCCATACAGACTGACAAGAATAGATATTTTGAAGTTACTCCAGAAAAGCCCAGCACCCCCAGCCCCCTCTGAGTGTAACCCATGATTTTCCCTCCTTTTGGACAACCAGGGTCAGGAATAAGCATCCGTGTTGGCGTGTGCACCCCATACTGCTGAATATGGTTGAACAAACACACACACACACACACACACACACACACACACACACACACACACACACACACACACACACACACACACACACACACACACACACACACACACACACACATGCACGCAAGCAACACTGTAAGTCTCGACCGAGCCCCTCCATCTATCTGTCAGTGGGTGATATGGATTTGAAGATAAATAAATGCCCCCTCAGTTCTCCCAGACTAGACATCCTCGCCTTGCTTTTAATCTGGGGAAAGAGAGGGATGTGCATCAGTCGGCAGTTTAGGGCTTTTCCCCCCTGGATCTGTGGAAGAGCTCTGAGGCTCCAAGCTCACTCTCTATGTATGTCATCTGCCTGAATTGCGCTTCCCCTGGCGGCGGGGGAATGAATTATAAAATAGGCCTGTCACACTAATCTCTCAGCCTTGGGCCAGTAGTTAAATAAATCATTTTAATGATTGCCATGCCACACGGAGGAGGAGGAGGAAGAGGAGGAGGAGGAGGGAGCTCTGGGTGGTGGTGTTCTATCAGCGACATTAACGTTTGTCCCTTGAAACCCCCCTCCCCGTCTCCCCTCTTCAAATATAAGCATCAACACATTTCCTGATCTGCAAGCAAACACACACGCACGCACGCACGCACGCACACACACACACACACACACATTTACTGCCTCCATGGAGGAAGCGTGTCAAACCGGGAATTGGGAGGCTGAGCTCCACCGAAGCTGTGGATAAAAGTGTTGTCACTCTTCATCTACTGTGGATTTTTTTTCCTTCACTGTGCAACTTCAATGTAGTTTATCAAATATGGTTTGCAGTCAGTGCAAAAATGGTGTATTATGGTAATATGATTGGCATGGTTGAGAAATAAATAAACATGGTGCATAAATAGTGCTTCGCTATGAAAATGGGGAAATGGGCTGGATGTGTGGAAGCTTTAAATAATAATGTTTAAGAGGCTGAGAGGAAATACATAAAATCCGTCATCCACAGATGAAAGTACGTAGAGATATTTTATTTTTACTACTGTAAAAAAAACAAAAAAATCAATTTCTTATTGCGTAGTCGTAGGAACACAGCTACAGGAACTAGCAACCTGTTTTTTACTGGTCACATTTGAAGCATTTGTAGCAACACTGGAGAGGAAGCCAGGCTGACGAGGACGTCTCGCCTTATGACCCACCCTTCCTAATACACAGCTAATCACGAAGTGTCCGAGAAGCATCAGCCTTCATGGCCACAGGTGGTAGCTGGATGTGAATTTAAATCTGACTTGAGTTCAGGATGTCAACAGTGATTTACCGCAGGAAATTTAAAAAACTGCAAAAATAAATAAATAAATATAGATAGATAGATAGATGGATAGATAGATAGATGGATAGAGAGAGAGAGAGAGGGAGAGAGAGAGTAGGTCAAAAAAGTCAAATATCTGCACTTTTAGAAAAGTTAGCCTCAGTTGGAGCCATGGAAAGAAAATGTTTTTCCGGTCCTTCATATTAAAGGCAGGCGCCCCAGCATGAGCGTGTAAAAATATGATTGTTCTGCTCAGACAGTTCGATCCAGCTTTGACACGTGAGGTAGGAGAGGAAGATGAAAAAATGGAGCAAAGCTCAGAATCACAAAGGGATAGAGTATAGAGAAACACATTTTCTAATGAGCTGCCCCAGGTCACTGCAGAGAAGCACTGCGTATTGAGACAGAGACACAGAGAGAGAGAGAGAGAGAGAGAGAGGCTGTGTTTGTGTGTGCACGTGTGCGTGCGTGCGTGCGTGCACTTGAAGCCTGTCATGTCTCCCCCAGCATCAGTTAACCTGTCTTGTGTCCGGCAGGCCACCATCACCGCCACCATCACCACACCCTCTCACTTCCCACTTCGGCCCTCCCAGAGGCCGCAGAGGGCCCCCTGGGGCGGGGTCGCATGGTTGAGCAGAAGGAGCTCCCGATGAGTTCAGATAATGGGGAGGACCCCTACATAGCCGTGCCCTCTCAGACTCAGCCCGAAGCCAATGGTAAGCCTTGGAACACGACCGTCAGCAGACAATTTGGTCCATTGTCACCTGTGGCAAGGAAGCTGCGGGGGAGGGGAGGAAGGGCGGTTGGTGGGG
>BJFM01001249.1:67506-86165 GCA_016586285.1 Arothron firmamentum
GGGGGGGGGACATGTGTAATTGAGATTTACTGCTGCATTACTGCTTCCAGCTGATGGGCTGCAGAGATCACTTTCTCTCTAGGGGACAAATGACTTCCAACCGCTGCACCCCCTCATTCCGAAACATATGCAAACACACGACACGTACATATGCACATGCACACTCTGCGCTCACGGAGACGCGCTGACACGTATGCACACACTTTCCTTAGGATGGATTTATTATCTCCATGCAGTAATGTCCCACAGGAGATGTAATATCCACACCATTACATGCTGAAAAGGAAGATGGCGGCGTATTTATTTCCCGGAGAAGGTGGCCCGCTGCCCAGCCCTGTCAAGCTCCGTGACGCGGTCACATGACATTGAACGCCCTTTCTCCTGTGTTAACAACCTGCCTGACGCCGTAGCGCCTCAAGGACTTCTCGCCCGAGCAATGAGACCGAGAGTGGGAGAGGGGAGCAAATGCTGCCAGAGAGGGCAACTAGAAAAAGGTCAATCCAGCGCTGTTGATTCATGTTTTAATAAAACAGAACTATCAAACGGCAAATTCAACAGCGACTTCCCTCTACATTATATAGTTCTGTCTAACAAAAGCCCGGTCTTGAGCTCATATTGATATTGATATGAGAACTATGACTCACGAGGCCAGAACCTCAGGGACATACTGGATCCCATCAGCATCTTTCCATTCAGACAACCGACTGACTGCTGCTCGGTCACTATTTCTGACTGGTCCCAATTTAATATGAAGAATTCTAGAAGAATAAATGATGCTTAAATACAGTATATAAACTAAAGACCAGGAGGCAGATTCCACATTATTGTTACCTTAGCACACATTCCAAAAATTAGCACTTTACACACACACACACACACACACACACACACACACACACACACACACACACACACACACACACACACACACACACACACACTGCAGTATCTTCTCTTAGATGAAAGCAGAGATTGAAGTGTGTCAGCTGGAAGCAGTATGATATCAGCAGCCAGATCCGAGCACAATGGTGGCAGAGACTTCAAACAGCATGCCTGCAGTCAGCATCCCAACATGCTGTTGTTCCCCCTGTTGCCTTTACCTGAGAATGAGGAATTGTCTTGGTTATTATTACTATTATTATTATTATTAGTATTATTATTATTATTATTATTATTATTATTATTATTATTATTATTATTATTATTATTGTTATTATTATCATTATTATCATAGGTAGTAGCAGTAGTAATAGTAGTAGTAAGAAGCTCAGGTATGGGCAACAGGGTCTCACATTTCAAAACAAAACTTCTTGCTATTTTTCTGTATGATTATTTTGTTATTATTCTGATTTTGTAAAACACTTTTGCAGCTTGTTTCAGTTGTATGAGTTCTATTTCAGCTCGACAGTCTTTCATTTCAGCTCTGATGATGATTTGTTTGATTTTCTTGTGTTGGTTTCTCGTGAGCCGTTCTTGATATTTTGCATGGCTTGGTCTCTCTTATTTCTTTATTTTTGGCTAATAATATGTATTTGCTGTTTTTCCCTGCCTTGATTGCTTTGATGGTATTAAGCACAGCCTTTTGCCTCCATGCAGCTTAATGCTTTCCAGCACCACAGTGTTCCTTTGCCACTCCACCCATCCTGTCTGCGCTTCCTTCCTGACGCTCTCAGAGTTTTTGGCTTCAGGTGTCAAACTGTACTGTGAAAAACTTTCAGCAAGTAAAAATGGGGTTAATATCTCCTGTATGTTATGTAGCCGGCACCCAAGCAAATAAGTCTATTCATGATAGACGCGATAAACATTTAACGAAACCATCATATAACATTAGGGATGAATATTTATGCTCGACTGAAAAGGCGTCAGCTCATACTCAGAATTGTGTGCAAGCGCGTTTGTGATTTAACAGAAATTTAATTACTCACTAACTTTTTCATTTGCAGTTGAGACACTTTTGAATCTTATCTGCTAATGAATATTACAGCGCTGCCGATGTGCATCTGCCGCCAGACTCATTAGAAATGCTGTGAAGTGATGGTATTCACACGCCGATGATATTTCTCACCTAACAGCATCATTATCCGGAATTCTTGAGGGCCGTCTGCAGTTACCAGGCAGCTGTGTGCGTTTCACAGTACATTTGATCTATCTCTGTGTCTTGGCCTCATTTACCTGGCTCATATTTTCCGTCACTCCTGTCACCCCGCCGTGCACACCCCCCGTCCTGCCTCCCACCTGAATGCCACCAACTCTTCCACCATCTGCTGCCATTGTGATCAGTCTCCCTTCCACAGGACCTCTCATCAGACTGGGATGGCATGTTCCAAGGCTATATCTTTCCAGGCGCAAATGAAATCCTGAACCAATTTATGGAGCCTCCCCCCCTAATGCCCCTTCCCCCCACGCTCCCTCCCCCCCTCTCTCTGACCCTCCATCTCTGCACCTCCCCCTCCTCCTCAGCACCCTGCTGTAGTCCATCTCTTCTCCGACACGGAGTCATATCTCTTCCACTGTCTGCTAGAATGAATCCTCACCCTGCTCCCCCTCGCTCTCTGTCCTTCTTTTACCTCTTTCTGTCAGGCTTGAAGCTGCCCTCTCTCCCCCTACCTCTTTTCATCCTCCCTCACCCAACACGACCTGTAGCCTCCGCTGTGTTGCTCGAATTTATGGGCTTGTTACAGCAGCTACCTGGTAGAAAGAAAAGGCAAGACCTGAAAAAAAAAATGGTGAGAAAATATGGGAAGAACCATGTGGCGAGAAATAGAACATATAGTTAAAGAAACAGGGCGATGATGTTCAAGGGTGGGGGCTGAAATATAGATTCAACAAATGACAAAAGGAATTGGAAATAGAAATACATCAGCAGCAATAATTGGAGTCTCAGTTTAATTCGCCTGATGGTTAATTCACAGACTGTGTCGTGTCTGGTTGGTGCAACATCGACGTCATAAAGAAGGAAAGCTTCCTTCTCTCACAAAATAAAGTTTCCAGGTTCCTCACGTCGCTCCATGCCAGGGTTTGATGGCTAGACCACACAATGGCGATTCTGCCAGGGTTATTTTCGGCAGCGCTCTGACACCTGTGTGCCGAAATGATGTGAGAGAGCCCGAGTATGACGCTCGAAGGGCTGCTTAGTCTTTTTGACCTGAGCTTTTGCACTTTCCGTCATGTTAAATGCAAAATTTCCCAGCAAAAACAATCTGCAACAAAAACAGTCTTATTTTGTGTGCAGAGAAATTCTAGTTTTTGTCGTACAATGCAAAAATAAGCTTTAATGGATTAGTCAGGTTTAGAACATTTAGTAGATCTTTCCCTGGTCACACAATACTTATAATTTTTAGGTTTTTTATAGATTAAAGGGTGATTTCTTCTCTGTCAAAGTAATAGATTTGGTCAACTCTGACCTTTCCTCATGGTCATGTGAGGACACTCACCCTTGTGTTTTGGCATATTTAATGCTGGTAACTTTATGTGTCCTTGGATTAGTATGATAGGATTTAGGTTAATCCTAAAAAAGAAATGATGGGATTTAAGTTCAAAGTTGGTCATTGTGGTCTTAAAGCAAGTTAACTGCAATGTTAGCAGAGGGGAAACATTGGCCGTTTTAATCTCAAATTAATTATCTTTGCAACACCTGAGGCTTAGAGTACCCAATGAAACACGTACACCTCTTGCAGCTGAAGATGGTGATCGAGCTTCAAACAAGGAGTTTTGCAGCTTGATGTGACTCACGATAGCAACAGTGGACTGGATGTTTTCACCAGCATCACGCACTTCCCTCCCCGACGTCAAACTACAAGCCATAATTTCCTGCACTGATGATCTTATTGTTCTCTCAGACCTCTTTTCACATCTTCTATTCCTGTGTTTTGGCAGCAGTTTTCTGAAAGATTTCTTGACGTCGCTGGTTCTTTCAAGAGCTTTGTTGTTTTGTTTTTTTATTTTTATTTTTTTGTCTGTCTGAGACTAAATCTCACATCGCAGCGGCTTATCCTTTTGTGGTGCTGAAGCGTGTATAACCCACATTCTGCTGTCATTATTCATCTCTTTGACGAGCCACATTAGCGGTGTTTGTGAACGACCCGCTCGTTGAGCTCAGCCTTTGTTCTGCTGTGGAAACACCTACTGGTGCTCCCACTGTGCATTCGGATCTTTTAAAACTGGATAAATTACAGCACATAAAAGAACATGCATGGGCACAGTAGCACCCACGGTCTCCATACAGATAAAAGGAAATTAACAAAATAAAGTTTCTTAAACGCGTCAAAAAATGAAGTTTAGTCCGGACTGGGAGTGTTTGATAGACAGTCGCATAGCTTTGTATTTTCTGTATTCTGGAACTTTACTGTCAAATTCAGCCTTTACAACACAAATCAGCCTGAATAACACGTTACGGTCACACCAAGCTCCCACTTGGGACTGAAAATGGTCACCAAATTCCTCATCAGTAACTGAAGAGAGATGTCCTCAAATTGACTTCCTGAATGTTAGCAGGTCGGCGTTAATACCTGCGGTGAGAACTGGTTTGTCATCTATTATCTAGCTGATCTGTATGTATTTGCACGCATGTGCAATTGTCTGGTTAAAACAGAATAACACACTGGGCGTAAACAAACAGCAGACTTAATGTGATAACACTCTAACCAGAGACTTTCATAAAATGTCTCCTCTCCAATTAAAAAAATGACAAGTTCCTGAAAGCAAATAGGTTGTGACATAAGTGAAATCAAGGTAAATGTTTGAACTTTCCCCCTCTGCACCTTCATCTTTCCTTCTGCTAAAAAAGGTCCAACATTTTTTCTTTCAACAGGTAACGCATCAAACGTCTGATTAAGATTTTTATCACCATGCCGACACCCTCTTTGTGCAGGGCTGAGGTCAGAGGTTAAAGCCCTCTCTCTAACCTCTCTGCGATGTTTAACAACCTTTGAAGTCTTCCCAACATCGACACAAAGACAAGCTCTGTGGTCTTAAGTCAGTCGGGGCTTCTGGGGAGATTAAACAAGAATAAAAGTGTCAGGCAGACACAGAGAGAGCATTCACAGGCTCGACTCACAGCGGATTACAATGTTCTTGATTTACAGGCTGTTTTGACAGCGAGAAAAATCAGAGTATCTGAGTTATGTGTTTAATATCTCTACTGTATGTTGAGGCTCAGGGGAGTGTGAAATTCAAATCAATTTACTGTCTGAGTAAAGTGTGGAGCTGCGGGACGCCTTGTGAGACATTCCAGGGGCAAGGCGAGAGCTGGAACCAGGAGATTATTAAGTCAGTGAGCAGTCAGTACCACAGCCAGATGAGACGAAAGCAGAAAATCCAACAGTTTCAACAACACTGATACCTCTCAAGGTCACGTTGGGAGAGTTTTGAAAAGTTTTGCAAGGAGATTGCAAGCAGGACCTTGAAAAACGAGCTGCACTGCCACCTGGATTCAAAACCCTGAAGTCCTGTGATTCGACAGAGACACCGTCGTGTCTACTGTGGCTACTTTCATTCTGTTTGATGTCAGGATGAGAAACAGCTCCTCACATGGAAGATGAAAGTCTCCAGAGTTCCTTCCCTTCCTTTTGTGTTTGACTCAAGGCCCTGGGCTAAGTACTCACACTAAGTGAGAACACTGCCATAGTGCATGACTCCCATCTCTGAATGATGGATGGAGGGAGACAAAACCTCATTATTATTACTTTCTTTTAAGGATGTAGCCTGGGACAGTTGTGCACAGAAGGTTAACTTGGCCTTAAATCCTAAATCTGATACCCTAACTAGAATCACCGACCTCTTCATCTGGTTTTCGTTGTAAAGACTACAGTCTTCCTGCAAAAACGAAACCATAGCTTCGATCTGCTAAAAGCCAGAGGAAAGTGTACAACACTGTGTGATCTGATCAAAGTGTACAACCAGCATCTCTGACTGTCCTAATTTGCAGTTTCTTGTCACCTGTCGCTATTCTTGCGTCTACGAGAAAATGAGAGGAAATCAAGGCCGACCCTCGAGTAAAGGCCACGGAAAGAGATTGCAAATAAGGCAGGAAGGTCCTCCTCTTCCCTGGAAAGGATGAGGAATTGGAGAAAGTCGAGTGACAGCAGAAAAAGTCAATAAAGTAAAGAGATAAAGTCGAGGAAAAAATTTCTCCGAGTCTTTGATGATGCCGTTGTAGATGAGAAGCAGATGTTTTGCCAGAAGGGCTAGTCGTCTGGTCACATGACTCCGCAGCCCAACACATGTCAGAGCGCTGCGGTTCCCTGCAGATAACACTCATCACATCTATCTGCACAGCACGTCTGTGATAAGAAGCTGTTTTGGCCAGAAAAAGACATTTCAAACATTTCGTTTGAAACGGAATGAGATACGACAGAGCTGCGCCTCCTCAGCACCTTATTAGGGAGAAGTTTTGTTTTTAGGATAGGTGACGGATGATCTGAGCGGGAGTATCTGCTCATTCTTTAAATTCAGGTTGAGCTTTAAAGTCACGCAGAGGCTCGTGCAATGCTCGGCGCTTTGTTTCAGCCTGAAATACTTGAAGTTGTTGGTTTCTTTTCCCGCTAATGAAGTATGACTGTAGCGAGCGAGGATTATGGATGTTAGTTTAAGAGAGTCTGGATTTTGGTTCCATGAGAACAGATTACCTTGATGTCTCTGTGTCTGCGTTTTGTCTCACTGTGGAGACGCAGAAAGTGGATTCTCAGAGTGCATTCAAGTAAGCCGCGAAGCCCAAACATGATTACCCAGACCCTTCAGGATTCGACTTAATTACTGCAAGAAAGCTTCATTTTGTGGCATCTATTTTAAGAAACTGGAGACATTAAAACGCTCTCACGATGTTGTGCAGAAAAGTATTTCATAGAGCACAGCAGAAGACAATCAGTCTCCTGAATATGGCCTCACCAACTTCAGATCATTTTATTCAGACGATTTAACTGTCTCGCTGAGACAAATCGAATATACATCATGATAAAATATCATATTTACCATAATACGAGGTGGTGAGTACCAGAGTCACTCTATCTGGGAGTGCAGTGTGCTGTTTATACGACAGAGTCCACCTGCCTAATACTCTGTCTGTAGAAACGTGTGTTTTAGCTGCAGGCCATGTGTGAACACACTTAAATCTCTCTGCTGCTCTTGTTTGTTTAAGAAACTGAGCGTCGCAGTGCACTTCTGCATTCATCAGCACACTTGGCGCTACCATTTGCAGGCATATATTCATGTGCGTGCATGGTTATAAACATTTCTTATTAAACTTTGCTTTGTTATGCAGACTCGCCCACACTCAGATTAATAAAATACTTTAGCTGCTGTTATTAAATTAGCTTTCATTTGGCTGTCGCAACGAGTCGTTGTCTGTCTTTGAAAGAGGCCTCTTTGCACACACTGATGACACAGCTCATTGAATTTTAGCACCTAATCAGATACTGTTTAATACATTCTATGTGATTCAGGAGACTGGATCCATTTACGAAGATTTATGAAAAGTCCCCCGTTGGTATCCGCGAGAAGAATGGTTTCCGTTATTTCAGGTTCCTTTATCTGCCCTCATATCTCTTTTCCATTTCAGCAGAGGGGTTTATCTGGGATTTAAACTGTGAATCATAATCACGCCTTCAAAACACTGTCAAAGACTGGAAATTCAGAAAATAGCAAATGTTGATACCTCCAGCTAGAATGTGTGTCTGTTTTCAATAGATGTTCCTCATGATGAGATAAACCCATCATCAAATCATTTGCATGTCTTTCATGAAATTAGTTCAAATGTTAATCTGTTTACCCAGAAAACTGTTTGAATTATTTATTGTCTTTTCTGAGAGCCCCTTTTTCCCCCAGCAGAACAAGTTCTCATCGGCAGCATCGCATGTTCCCAGTCTGCCGGTCTCAGTGTCGTCTCTGCGTTTCTTTGCAGGTGTGATCCGTGAGAGCTACCAGAAGGGTCGTGACCAGCTGGTTCCCGTGACCCTGTTGGCTATCGCAGTCATCCTAGCCTTTGCAATGGGTGCCATATTTTCCGGCATCATCGTCTACTGCGTCTGCGACCACAGGCGGCGGGATGTAGAAATGACAGGCCGCAAGGAGAAGGAGAGCCACCACCTCCACGCCCGCCGGGGCTCCATGAACAGCGTGACCAAACTGACTGGTCTGTTTGAGACGCAAGCCAAAGATGGCCGGCCCGAGGCGATCCTCACGCCCTTGATGCATAATGGCAGGCTGACACCGAATGGAAAGATGCTGATAAAAGCGGACCAGCACCACCTGGACCTTGCTGCCCTGCCAACGCCGGAATCCACGCCCATGCAGCCTCGGCGTAAGCCGAGTCGGGGCAGCCGCGAGTGGGAGAGGAATCAGAATCTCATCAACGCGTGCACAAAGGATATGCCACCCATAGGATCCCCTGTTATCTCCACTGATCTGCCCCTTCGGGCCTCACCGGGACACATCCCCAGTGTTGTCGTCCTGCCTTTGCCACAGCATCAGCACCAGCTCCAGCCTCATCTGCAGTCCTACCAGCACGAGTATGTGGAGCAGCCCCACCACAGCGAGCTCAGCATGGCTCACGGCGTGATGGACGACCAGGGCGCTACCCTGGAGTACAAAACAATCAAGAAGCCCTGTCACAACCTCAACATAGTGGATCCAGACGGTGTACTTCCGCCACGCGTGCCACAACGGGAGGCTTCTCTCACCGTTCCTCCAGCTGTTCCTCAGATGGGCAAACGCCTGGAAGTCCACTCATCGGTCTACGGGCTCCGGAAAGGATCAGCATCTTCTGCTTCTGGATCCTCTGCACTCAAGAAACACAACACCAACTCATCCAACTCCTCCCAACTGGCCCGACAACACAGCTTCAACCGTGTGGAGACTCCGCCCCCTGCACCTCAGCGGGTGGACTCCATACAAATGACAGCACAGGGGATATCTCTGTCGCGGCAGCCTGGAATGAGCTCCTATGGGTCGCTGCCTCGAACGGGCATCAAGTTTCTCAAGCCTGACGTTCCGCCCAAACCCTCCGTAGTTTCGCTCTCCACAAAAGTCAAATCCAGTGACTCCTGCACATAGTCGCCCAGTTAGCTAGCTATGATAATGTGAACGGACACTGGAGAAAATCTGAAAGAGAAAATAACAGGGAATACTGTACAACTTGCATCTCGTGTTTCTTTGTCTAGGTGTACAGTAAAGTTAAAAAAAAATGCAACTTTTTTTTAAGAAAACACTTGCTTTTTATATAAATATGTAAATATTATAAAACAGTTGTTGGCGGTTGTTGTTCGTCATGGAGCTCACGCTCTGGCTGGCGCCCAGTTTCTCTGTAATCACACCCAATATGCAGAAGGAGAAGAAAAGCAAGCCGTCCACAATATTTCATCCGATGGTTCCCCCGTAGCACCAGAGCGGTGGTACCGTTGTGATGTGTTTGCCCACCAAGAGTCCCCCCGATACAAAAGCACATACAAAGACGCTGCGGGGGGAGGAGTCAGAGACCAATCATTGTACAGTACCCAGAGAACTGGGAACAAGTCGCAGACTGGGCTCGGACCGTCGGAGCTCTGTGAGAAACTGTGAAAAGCCTCTCAGTGTTACAGCAATCAGGTCCCGCCTGGGCTCAGCTCCAATCCTGAACCAGAGGAAGCTTCTACTGTACCGATGACTGAATAACACATGACTGTTAATACTAAAAGCTGGTTGTATTTATTTTTATGAAGTGCTTTTGAGACAAAAGGACTGACGTTTTAGGTTCAGAGAGAAGACAGGAAACAGTCTTCTAATATTAATTAATCAAGTTTGAGAAGAAAAAAAAATATTTAAAGTCATTAAACTGGAGCCTGCAGAACTAACTCCATGAGCAAAGGTCGCTTTGGTCTAACTGTTGGACCAGCAGCTTGGGAAACACATGACCTCTCGAACGAGGGTGAAATATTTATTCAACCAGTGCCAGACAGGGACTTTTAACTTTGTGGATCACAGTTTACTGCTGTTCTGGACCAGTGGCGAGCAGACGCGTCCTGACTCTCGCCCTCACCCTGCTTCGACGTGCGACCCCCTCCTCCAATCAGCACTGTGGTTTCATACCGCGTCAGTCAAGTTTGTCCTGATTGGCCCCTGGCTTACCGGCAGCATCAGAGCTCACCGCTGCAAAAAAAAAAAAAAAAAAAAGGCGGCAGCGTCAGACGAGACAAGCAGGCGGCGAAGATGACGATGACAACACCTCTGTATCCCTGCTTATTTTTCCACATGTAAATTTGTGCCTTACACCCTACGTAGTTTCATAATTTCCTTTATTAGCTGTTAACTCGTCTCCTTGTAATTTCTTTCTTTTATAATTTTTCTTACGTCATGATGTTTCCCTGATTTGATAAAAATGCAACTAAAGAATGTAGGTGTTATTGTTGTAACCCTGGTCCCCTAGACATAACACACTTACAGTCTGAAGGGAGGAAGGAGCACCTTTCTTCTTTTCTTCCTCCTCTCTTAAACGAACACATGCACGTGCACACACACATGCACACACACAAACACACACCTGTGTGGTTCATTTCTGCTTGTGCCATCAACGCGCTTAACGCAACCCTTTATATCGTGCTGCCAGTGTCGATGAAGACGTTGTTGAGTGTTTTTCAGTTTATATTTTATACCTTTTTCAAAGTCCTGGTATTTGTTTTTCTTTTTTTTTTTTTTTGGAGTGACAGTTGACTGATTCGAGCGACTAAGCCAGTGTGCGCATATCGTTTTAGTGCACGACAATAAAACATATCGAACTCAAACAATTCTCAACACAAAGAGGCGTACAGTAGGACACACACCCGGCATATCGACACCGTTCAGCTTCTCAAGTGTGTGTTGCAACAGTCGGTCCACATGCAGATGCATAAACAGGCTGGTTCCTGTGGAGAAGGTTCACATTTCAAAACAATAGCCTAAACAAAAAATCCAATGATCCCATTTAAACCTCATTTAAAGAAAAAAAAGTTTGAAGAACATTTTGTTTCACTAACTGTCATGATCGAGGCCTTATGAACGGCCAACTAATCGGACTTTTTTCTTTTTTTGTTTTTTTACCCCCCCACCTAAATCATCGGTGCACTCCTTTAGTGTTTCATGTGTAGATAGCTAAAAGGTTTCTTGATATCTGGCATTTTTGTGTTTCCCAATGGAGGAAAGCCAACTATGTCTCAATCCACAGCCAATTCAAGGAAAACGTAAGAAGAAAAATGTGTGTGTAGATACTCGAAGGGTTTGCTCGCAAGTGAAGAGGTCACGAGCTGCAGATTAGGCCAGATTAGGATAGTACCCCTCCCCAAAACACGGGAGAATGTTATCCCAGCGATTAGCAGAAGATCAGTGAAACAGCACTGGCTTCGCTGTGGTGGAGGGTGTTGGTTCAAACCCACCACTGTAATGAAGCAGCAGCTCTCCCACAAAGCCAGGCCAACGTGCACGTGCTGCGTGGAGCGCTGCTTCAGCTCTGGCTGCAGGTGTTTTGATTTCGGTGAGGTCTGAATGTTTGATAGCCTGGATATGGTTTGACTGTGAAGGCTGCTGTGGACTGTGAGGTTCTTTGGTGTGTGCCTTTTTGTCTGTCACCCTTGTTCTAAATCACAGCTGTTAGATGCAAAATCAGCTCTCTACTCAACTTCAACCTTTTGAACTTTGTAAGCTTGTAAAATATCGTGACGTCACAAAGTTTTTTGCCCTATTCTCTTCACTTAACATCACAGCTTAATGTATGTTGTAAAGGAAAAAATGTTTAATTTAATTCAAAATGTAATAAAAAAAGAAAATAAAATTCTTGTCATGAAAACTGTGATTATTTTGTCTACCTTATTTGGTTAGCTTTTTATTAGGAAGAATCTAGATTCTTACACGTGATTTTAAATATTAAATAGAAATAATGTATATTCTAATTAACAAAACCAACACCCTCGACAGGGTGAGCTGACTATTCTGATACCGAACACGTGTGAGTAGGTTCAAGATGAAATCATGTGAAAAGAAAAACCATTTCTTCAAATTATATCTCGCAGTTAAAAAAGCAGACTGAAGTTTTTAAGTGGAGACGAGAAGGCTGAGCTGATGTGATCTAGTTGGTGAAGTAAACAGTCTAGTGGGGAGTGGAGGAAAGTCTTTGGATGATCACAAAAGCCTTTCAACTTTAATACCAAACTGTCAAATGAGGCTTTAGGAGTTCAAGCGTTTACTGCAGGTTTGGGTGAAACAGTGAAGTTTTATAGGAAATACATGAACTTTCCAAACGTGATGAAGAAGCATGAAGAAATTCAGTTACCTGGTTTCAGAAAAGTGGTCATTTTTTATCGTGCAGCTCAGTACTAAAAGCACTTTAGAGATGGAACCAAGCATTAAAATGCTAAAGTGAAACCTCGTTAAATATTAGAATAATATCTCACAATAGGGAACATCTCACAGCACAAGCACCTGGATTGAACCAGATCTGACAAAAAAAAAGTTGCAGCACACAGAAGCCCCCATCTTCTTATCTGTGAGCGTGCGATCTATCAGACGTGCCAGGTTTGACACCTGATCCTGACGTGAATCACACTCACATCACCAGGATGTGATGGCGTTAATGAGGCCTGGTGCCGTTTTCACAATTCACCATTGTACTCAGGAGTGTTGTTGTGTCACTTCAGAGATCGGGATTCTGATAATGACGGAGCACAAACACGTCGAGTCTGAGCTGGTGTTACCACAGGGTTAGTCAGACGGCAGCACAGAGACCTGATGCCTGGGAAGTCAGCTGGAAAAACAGGCAGAAACTTTTGTCTTTGTCGCGTTAACTCTGCCAAAAAAGACACGAAAACAGTCAGCCGCAGCAACCAAGGAAACCCAAGTAAATGCACATAAACAAACAACTACAGGAAATGTGTAATGTTTTGTTAACCGCAATTATCGTCTTCAGGACAGACAGATTACTGAGTAAATAAAGGCTTCTCCAGTGGTTTTCAGCTGCGTGACAGGTGATCAGAGGGTCAAATAAATGACAATAAATGTCAGAATTGCTATAAAATCATTTACTGTGCGGCCATTAGAGGGTATTCTGTTTTTAAATGGATCCCCTCTACTCTATAAACATAGTGAGAGTCTACAGGTGGCGGGCGGGGCAAGGCTCATTGGCCTGATTTATTATTTAGTTCATGTCAGTTTTGTCTGCACTTGTGCAAATGTGTTAATTTGCCGTTTAAACTGGGTAACCGCACAGTCCGCGCAAGTCGCAGCAAAGGCAGCGTAAAGATCAAAAAGCTTAATGACTTCAAAAAATACAAATTCATTTTCTCTTCTGTGACTTTGCTCCTAAATGGCTGTACATTTGCAGACTGGATGGGTAGGAAGGCTTCAGCCAGACAGAGAGGGAGAGGAGGAAATGCCATTCCTGAATAATGCATTCAGTAACCAAGAAGAACGCGCACGGCTCTTTAATTAGCAGTAGAAATGCTGTGTGCAAATGTTCCCAGTGTAAATCGCCTGGCTCGTGATCTGACATTACGACCTGTCTGTCCCACAGCGACAGCTCAGGGGGCAGCCTGCCAGACTGTGAACAAGCTAGCAGAACAACCACCCAGACGGACAGAACATTAAACCCTCCAGCTGACCTTTAAGTAAACTATGTAGTCATTCATTCAGCTGCCCCCGCCCCCACCCAGCCAGCTAAACTTTAATCCACCTTGGCCGTGGCCTGGCGATGCTCATTCTGAGCGCCCAGCAATCTGTGCTCACAACAGGCTTATCGTGCGTACTAATCCTCAACGTCCCACCCAGCTACCATTATCCCCACACTGATACTGTGCTGCCCTGGATGGCGCACATCCTGGAGCGTTACTACAAAAGATCATCATACAAAGGCAGCAAATAGTGAAATCAATCATCTGAAGAGGCACCACGGACACACTCTACAAACACATTCTCACAATCACATTTTAAAACGCTGCAAGTGTGAAGCCCCCCGTGAGTCATTAACGGGGGTCAATGGGCCCCTTAATGTTTGACGTTAATGTGTCAGGTTCCAGCTCGAGCATGGCTTAATTTGTGTGTGTGTGTGTGTGTGTGTGTGTGTGTGTGTGTGTGTGTGTGTGAGAAATTCATTGACTTCCCAGTGAATTCGATGGTAAGCTCTACATGGAAAACCACTCTTGGGTCCAGTCCTGGATGCTTTCAGAGGTTTTGTAGCTCTGTCCTGCTTTATCTTTAGATATAAGAATCTTACGTCCTTGCTCGTACTTCCAGAGATAGCATCATCTTCAGCTCTGGATGCTCCTCTCCCTTCTTGCACCATTAATACATTTGCAAACATGTCAGAGTTTTTTCGAAGCGCTTCTGAGACACTGCTGGAGTGACTGAAGGGGATGAGGCTTTGTTACTCAGGGTCAGAGGTCGAATCCTGCCGGCCTGTGTGGATTTCGTTATGAAGAGTTCTCTCGATGAACAGCTCTAATCCCCGACTCTGATGAAAACACTCTTGGCAGAGCGCATTGTTGCTGTAAAGTCACCCTAACAGATCACGCTTTATACAGCAAACACACAGAATAGTTCCGTTTCAGAACTGCTCTTTTCCTTTCTTGCTTTTAAACAATTCCAACCTCAGTTCCATTTCCCCGCTGATGATGGGGATTAGCAGAAACCACAGCGATGATCTCAGCCATCCTGCACACTGCACCTTGTGTTTTGTGCTCTGAACAGTATCTGCTCCACTTAATATGAAACCGATTAGGTCATGCGGTCGCCTGGACGATGGCCAGCATCAGAGATTTTACTGCCGACTCATAAAGCACACTAGAGACATTTTATCCTTGTAAGAAGAGCAGAGACACATCCATCATGCCTAAGCTGTGCTCCCTGTGCTGTGGGCGCATTTAGGTGGTGTTGCTGTGAATGCAGAGACCAGCATCTGTGGTGCTCTCTGCTGCAGCTGCAATGCAGATCCTGGAGGCAGAGGAGAGACGCCCCCCCCACCCCGGCCTCCTGCTGACTGGATGACCCCACCTGACCTGAACCCCATCAGCAATCTCTGATGAACGGTCAAGGTGAAGGTGACAGACGGGCCGGCAGACGGGCTGAGGGCCGCCCCAAAGACAAAAGGCCTCCGCTGTGCCAAAGTCTGCAACATCAGGCTATAATTCACCTCAAAATAGCCCTGACTAACTATCAGGTGCATAAATCAGGTTCATTTTCACAAGTCTGGCAGGGCAGCTCCATTAGTTGTGTTATCTGCAAGAGTTACACACGTGGGGAGACACAAATCAAAACAAGAAAGAGCAGTTGACTCATGGCTGTGCGTAGGTTGTTGATTTACTGCATGAATGATGAGGAAATCACTTCCTGTTTAATTAACAACTACCTGCAGCCGCAGCTTCTGAATGAACTCAGGCTGCCTGTCTGACTGCTGACGGTGAAAATGTCTCCTCTTAGTGATTGAGTGACGGCAGGAAATATTCCACAATCCACAACTGAAGGAGCTAATCGAATGTGTGGCGAAAATGAACTTTACTCCATTAAAATGTAACCGTGTGAGATGCACAAAAGGGAAGCTGCTGTGTGCGGGCATACTAAAGCATGTATCATCCATCCCCAACTCCTCTGAACCCGAGAAGAATCGAGCAGATTCCCAGCAAGCGTTCACAGAAGCGGAGGAGTGAGCGCCTCTCTCTCAAGATTTGAAAAAAGAAAAGCAGCAGCAGCCTTGGGCTGTGAAGCAGCAGCAAGGGGAGTAAAGCTTTGAGACTTGTGAGGGCAGAGCAGGTGGGGAGAAGAGCCAAGCCTTCCCTGGCCGTTACAGGCCCCTCACACCGCACGCACCGGCAGGGAGAGGGAGAGAGTGTGTAAAGTTGAAGCACTGAAGGCTTAGGAGGGAAGTGTGTATCTGTGTGTCCCCGACCCAAAATCTAACAACTGGCACATTTATTACAATATGTTTAGGAGCAGGCTGTGGAGAATGACTGGCTCGGGGATCAAAACAAAGCCCATGGGTGATGTTGGAGGGAAGCTCAGGGACTTCACCGGATGTGCACGCTCTCGCACACATATTCCAAAGGCCTGCGAGCACAATGACCACAAGACACAGGCAGATTACTGCGGAAAAAAGGTACACCACCGGAAGACATTTTCAGACTCACATGCACGCACACACAGCCTGATATCGCCGGGGCGAAGGATAATCCTGTGAAAGTGTGTTTGCGTGGAGAAATATAAAGTGGCCGGAAGAAAAACACCCTGGAAAAGTTGAGAGCAGATGCCAATCAAGCACAGCAATCTGTGACCTGCTTTTCTTAAGGCTGTCAACTGCTTTGAGGCCTGAAAATAACAGCTCAGCCACATCCAATTATTTCAGTTTGAGGACATTTCACCGTTTACTGGCGAGGCGCTGTTTAGAGCCGGCGATAAAAACGCCGCCGCCTTTAATTATAGCGAATATAATGTGAAGGAAATAGTGCGGTTTTAGTGTCATCGCAGACCGTGCAGTTGGAGTAAGTGGCAAGAAAATGGTTGAAAGAGGCAGTGGAGTTCAAAATTTCAGGCAGTGCAGCTCCATTAGTTCCGTTTATCCAGCCAGGCGGCCGTGCTGGCTGGATAAGTAAGCAGGAAAAGCAGCACTTGATTCATGAATTTGCATATGTAGTTGATTTACATCTACAAATATACTGAGGTTACGCAAACAACCCCCCATTAAAAACAGGAAACAAAGCTGGCAGCTTCCTGAATGAAAGCGTGTTCGTGGTAAAGATGTCAGCAGCTACATGAGGAACATGGAGCCATTGTCTGCCTTTACGGCCCAAACGCAGATTTTTTATGTGTGTTTAATTCTGCATACGTCAAATTAGCATAACATTGACAAAACGTTTTGCCTGAAGAGCCAAGTGATTGGAAAACTGTGGACGTGTGTTGTCTGACTGCTGATGCTGACGACGTCTCCCTTGACAGTCTGATTAAGGCGGATCAAGGAGGTGATCTGTGCAAGATTAGCTTTAAACGTTTAAATTATACATCGACTGTATATACGGTTAAAAACACACAGGCTATCGTGTGGAGTCAATACTCTCCCCTGGTCAGTCCAGTGTGACTGCTGACACGAGCATTCATATTTTATGAAGGACATAAAGAGCCATATACTGCATAGGTAAAAACATGTGCGTATAAGTCGACCAATGCCTCTTAATTTATTTATGGGGGTTCCGTCCATTTAATCTGAGAGCAGAATTGAGCTCAGCATCTTGTTTCAGCCTATGGGAGTGTCTTGGTATGTCCAAATTCTCACCATCTGTTTTTAACGGCTAATCTCCTCTTTTTTTTTTAAATTTACATGATCATTCATAGTTTATTTATTTCATTCAGCTCTTGGCCTGCCTTTACCCCCGCTGTTACGTCAGACAGTTTATAAAAGAAGAAAAAAGCCTTTAGATTAACATGAGCATGGAAAATTCATGAGTGTGTCATCAGCGGTCCAGATGCATGAAGATTCATGAGGGTCTGTTTCACTTCCTGCACTAAGGTCCAGGATTCAGGAGAGCAGCCGGAAATAGATGGAAAAATTGGAAAAGGAGCAAGTTCCTAACATCTGACTGAAAGTGGTTCCTCAAAAACGCAGATTTATCTTGACCAATGGCAATTAAAGCCTAGACATTTGTACAAAAACATTTATTCTCTCTGCAAAAGCAAAAAAAAAAAAAAATAAAGGCCAGTTTTTGTAAGTGTGAGAAAGAATGATTCAGAAATACAAGCAAAAACTGTCACCTAACTCTGTCCCACGCGCCCCTGTGGGACGAAACTTGAACAGGACTCCTCTGACACTCGGATGAACAGATACGGCAGAAAAGGAGAAGGCAGATGGAGAAGATATCCCATCATCCTGTCATCTGGTCTACAGCTCAGACTCGAGAAGCCTTCGAATGATATCATCGTCACTTTTGAGGAAGAAGCCGGAGACGGACCAACAGCTATTACGTCTCATTTGTTCCATCCTTTCTGCCCACATGTGAATGGAATGAATGTTGATTCAGGAGGAGACAGCGAGAAACACACACACACGAACACACACCTAGATGCGGCTGTGTGTGGCGGAGGCTGTTATCCTAAACTGGGGTTCTGATATGGAAAAGTGGGATATCTTTTTAGCGCGCAGCTGTAGCCTCTGAGAGCAGCTCTTCCCCCCCCCCAGAGGAGCAGAGTTTAGACAAATCCAGCACCAGAACTGCTGCTCAAAGACCCAGGAGAAGAAGCTGGTTCAGCAGCTTAGAGAGACCCACTTAGAAACGTATCATTACATTAAAATGATTTGCACATTCATACTATCCCAAAGAAAATTACATTAAACATGAGCCTGAGAGGCACTAAAATCTGAATTACTGCGCCATTTGCAATTGGCTGAATATTAGCTGAAGTACTTTAAAATCCTCCATGTTCATCTGGGGACAGGTGATTTAGGCCCTAAGTGCAGTATGTTAGGTGATATATGTATTTATATATATATTTAAATCAAGATAGTATGTGAAAGGATACAGAAAATACATTTAAGAGTCATTTATACAGTAACATAAACACAGCAGCCATAAGACTCACTTCAACTGACTCCAAGGTTTTCAGGCAATAAAATGAGCATTCGTTTACACTGAGAGTGTGAGTGTGTGTGTGTGTGTGTGTGTGTGTGTGGGGGGGGGGGGGGGGGG
>BJFM01001249.1:86234-100979 GCA_016586285.1 Arothron firmamentum
ACACACACACACACACACACACACACACACACACACACACACACACACACACACACACACACACACACACACACACACACACACACACACACACACACACCTAAACCAACAATCAGAGCCCTAATTTCAATAATTGCCAGGAGACGGTTGAGCCGGGCTGCTAAGCATCAATAACGTGCACATGCACAGCTTTGCCTCTTCAGACTCCAGCTTTGCTGAAGCTGCTTTACTGGGCAGTGATAAACATAAACCACATTATCTGACGTGGAATAAGGCGACGTCTAAAAATAGCAGGAAGCATTTTAGAGTGACAGGCACAGAAATTTCACCTCTCCCCTGGTGACGTCATGGGGGGGGGCACGCCCCCAGTTTCTGATGCTGTTCCTCCATATTTAATACAGACCTGGCAACTCTGGCTTGATGCATGAGTGCATTAGCTGCTGTCAGAGTCACATAATGATGATGAGAATAAAGGTAAAGCACAGGCCATCTGGACTGCGTGCACGCAAACACACACACACACACACACACACACACACACACACACACACACACACACACACACACACACACACACACACACACACACACACACAGAGAGAGAGAGAGAAAGAAAGGAAGAGTTAGCAGCAGAAACACGCACATCTTAAATTTAGCTACATTGTTAAAACAGCCAAATACTGAATCATTTCAGTTTTATCTCCTTTTTTTCTTGACAAAATACAAATTTTTGGCATTGGTGAAATTCAAATTCAGAAATGTGGAAATGTTAGGTCCCCAAACGAGTGCTTATTTTTTCTCCTCATTGCATCTGTACAAATTGGCAACTGTGAATATGAAAAAGTCGACAGATGGAAAATACGCAGGCCAGGCTGGTCACGCTGCGGCAGCGAGCGGACCGCTTTGATGGCTCCTGCACCTCTTATCGCAACTTTTTTTCTCACAGGTTGTGGCTCACAGGAGGACAAAGTCTCCAGACAGTCCACTTCTGCCACGGTAGCACTGATGCTAGTGAATGAACTGTGCGTCTTTGCTGAACATTATCAATACCCAGGAGTGTGTGATCTGTTTGTACATGTACAGTCTGAGTACCTGCGTGACAGCGTCACATCCACTCATCCATCCATCATCTACCGCTTTGTCCCTTAGTGAGGTTGAGGGAGAGCAGCCTAACCCAGCCTCTTTGGGTGAGAGGCAGAATACGGCTAACGTGGAGAAACAACCAACCATTCACACCTAGGGCCGATTTACAGTCGCCAATATTCCCCAAATGCATGTCTTTGGGTGAGGGAGGAACAGTTTATACTGGACGTATGAACCAGAACCCCCCCCAACATCATTTCCTTTCTTCTGTACTTCTGAGCTCCATCTACCAAATCCCTCCATCCGTCTCCTTCTGATCTCAGCCACCACCCTGTCACCTCAATCTCAGAGCTCCGGGACACAGCTGGTGGATGTCTGCAACACACACACACACACACACACACACACACACACACACACACACACACACACACACACGATTGCCCTGTGCCGTCTCTTTGGACTGTAATCACCAGGGTCTCATCTGCAGGTCTAACCGTCTCTTCTGGGGGCCTGGACCAGTCAACCTTCCAAGGGCAATGACTCTGTGTGTGTGTTTGTGTGTGTGTGTGTGTGTGTGTAGCAGACTTAAAATGTCAGTGTATCATTTAGACTATTAGGGACAGGCTTGTCGGGCTGCTGATAAATTAGTTTTCATTGTCACTGTAATCAGATTACACATCGCAGATGTTGACGGCTGCAGAAGTGTGACGTGTAATACATTTTTAATGGGTCTTGAGCCCCGTTTTCAATATTTTACACTAACTGGACTGGAATCATGAAGTAATTTTCTTAAATATCAAAAGTAATTCTTAAAATGTCTATAGAATCTGATTTGCTGACATGGGCCACCATTAATTTAAGCTTTTCGGTCACTGGGTCATGAACACATCATCAACTGATAAGCAACATGTTATTTATTCATGTAATTCATTAGTTTCTTGTTTTCTTTTGTCCATGTTGTTTATATGGCACATTGGCAAGAACAGAAAATGACCAGTGACCAGTATTAACACAAATGAGCACAAAGACATCCTGGGACTTTAGGTGGAAAGCGCACGAGTCTGACAAATACTGAAGTGAAAAGCTTCATAACGCAGGCTTTGCTGCTTCTCGTTGGGTTTATTTCTGCAGAGACACCGACAGGGGCAGAGATTATTAACGGAGAATATTAAACACAGGCTGTCATAAATACATAATCACGTTATCTCTGGAGGAGCAGAGACTGAGAACGTCTGTGTGTTTTAAGGCCAGACACGGTGCAGTTGTGCTTCAGGTCCACATGGACTTGGTTTATAAATCAGTCCAAAAGGGAAAACTTAAACAAATCATACACATCTTCCAGTGCGATGTTTGCGCATGTGTGTGTGTGTGTGTGTGTGTGTGTGTGTGTGTGTGTGTGTGTGTGTGTGTGTGTGTTCCTGTACTTGCTACATCCTGAGTATAAAAGTACTCATTCTACTAGCAAAGTGGGGACATTTTTGGCTGGTCCTCACAACTTCAAGGGACTGTTTGAGGGTTAAGCCGTGGTTTTCAGGTTAGGGTTAGAAGTGGGTTTAAGTTAGGGTTAGGGGTCAGGGGTTAGTTGTGATGGTTAAGGTGCTGGGTAATACATTATGCCTATGAAAGTCCCCACAAACATAGAGGCAAAAGTGTGTGTGTGTGTGTGTTTCCTCTGAAGCCCAGAAGGTCAACACAGAGGGGATTACACCTCAGCTGTATCCGGGTTTCCAGCACAAACAGCTGCACTTCCGCATTGATTTCCTGTCACTCCAGATGGAAATTCATACCGTAGACCAGTTCACCCTCAACAGCCGTCCCCCCTCAGGCAACCGCACACACACACACACACACACACACACACAAGCATCATCCTCAGACCGATGACGGATTCCAGAGTTACCGGTTAAAGCTGTGGGATCAGGCGGTGTTTTGGTCAGGCCCGTGATGGTTTCAGCTAAGCGTATTCTCCTGGATCTACATATCTGTCAACAGTTCCAGGGCTACACCAAGAATTCATTTTCTCAGATTTTAAAAAGCCTGACGTGTAATTGAAATTCAAATGACCACCTCTGAGTATTCCTCAATCTTGCCACATGAATATGAATAGTGTGGAAGCCAGAATCTGATTCTTCCTTTGTATGCATGAGAAGACCTGATGAATTACCCAAATCACTGCACCGATTCCCCACCCGCAATTATTGGGCCAAGAGAAGCCATTGTTCTGTGATGAGAAACATTTACACCCAAACTAGATGGACTTTTAATGTTATTTGGTTTCCATCCCGACCCGGCCTCGTTACAGAAGGGGTCAGGGGTCGTACGTCTCGCGAAAGGAGCATCCGTCACACTTGACACCCTACGTTGACCTCAGCAGGGCGGCCAGGATGATGACAGCTCATCAGCAGTGGTACACCGGCACACACAGGTTTCCTGGCCCCCGCACACGTTTAAAAAGCCAAAAATTCAGACACAGATTGTGGCTCTAAATGTTAGCTGGGAGCGGATGTCGTGTCCGCCGCCCTCAGCCTCACTCTAATGACAGGTCACGTCTGTGAGTCACATGAATGATGACATCACCGTCTGATATTTATGCAAAACCCTTGAAACCATAATTTAGCTTCAGAGAATCAAAGGGATTTAAGCTAAACTGAATTTAACCAGTTGTAAATAAAAAAGACTGGATTTTAAAAATAATAGGCATGAAAACATGATGCTGCGCTATAAACTGTGTACTTTTACAAGGATTAACTGTATTTTTTCACAAATACATAAACACATATTGAATGCACATTAAACATTTAATATGTCATGTGTTTGATTTGTTGAACAGTAACATGTAATGACCAGAGTATGATTTACTGTAAATTAGCGTGATGAATTAAACCAGCTAAAACCCAGAAGAGATCCAGGTTTCTGGAAGGAAATATAACAAACTAGAATTTTAAACGCCCACATATACAGGAGCTGACCAGATCATGTGGCTAACACACACACACACACACACACACACACACACACACACACACACACACACACACACACACACACACACACACACACACACACACACACACACACACACACAGATGTACATTTGACATTTCACAAGTTCAATAATAAACAGAATTCTCAGAAGTTTGAGTCGCCCGAGATGAAGAGAGCAGAAGCAGGTCTGATGCTGGATTCTCTGGAGGAGAGGCTGCTTCTGATTCCACTCATCACTTCACTTTAAACCCACCTCATACCTGGGAAAAACCTCCGCAGGTAAAAGATTAAAAGACACACCTTCATAGAATATTTTCTGACTGGATTTAAAGACGTTTCATCTCAACGCAGCTCAGCTGCTGATCAGGGGGAGGAAGAGAAGAAGGAAATGTGGGGACATCCTCCTTTTCCCGAATCTTTATTTTTTTGTGATATTTGAAAAGATCACTCAACTGTGTTAAACATTTTGGAAAGATGATCTTTTTTAAACAAACGACCTTGAAAACCATGTTGTGATTAAAGTTAAATTTGATTTCTTTGTTTTCAGAAACTTTTAGGTTGCTCTCTCTCTGTTACTCTCTCTCTCTCTCTCTCTCTCTCACACACACACACACACACACACACACACACACACACACACACACACACACACACACACACACACACACACACACACACACACACACACACACACACACTTTTTCCATAATTGATGTGGGATCTGAGGCTCCCCAGGGTTCATCATCTCCTTTCTTCATTCCTCTCATTTTCCAGCGGTTCTCGGCCGTCTCCTGCTCTCCTTATCCTTCACCTCCTCTTCTTTTTCCTCGTCTTTCATTTCACCCCTCCAACCTCTGCCTTTCATCTTGTCCACCCATTTACATGCCTGCTGGCCCTCATCCATTTAATGTGCTGACAGAGTGGCGGCGGCGGTGAGGGGGGGTTACCAGCAAACCACTCATGGCTGCTGCACTCCTCTTTCACCTCCTCTGTTTTGCACTCTTCCTGCGTGATGCTGTATCTGCATCTGTATCTCAGTGCAAATCCCCCCTCCCCCACACACTCAGACACATGCGACACCATCACTTGGCTATTATTACACACACACACACACAAATGCAACCCCCCCCCACCCCCCCAGACTTTTATCCCATCATACCTGGGTCCCTCTCCAGATGTTAAGTGTCCTGGCACACACACACACACGCACGCACGCACGCACGCACGCACGCACATGCAAACAGAAAAGCTGGATTACTGTAAAAAGCTTTTAATGGAGAACTCATGCACATGAGACCTGTTTTGTTTTTTTTTTAACTCTGTTATTTGTTTTGAAAAATGCATCTTAAACCCAGAGCAGAAAGGTTGGACATGAAGCAGAGCTGAGGAAACCAAATCCACCCTTTCAGGCCACTCCTGTTGGTGACTCTGGTGGGTGTCAGGGGTTGGGCGGTAGCCTGGGAGGAGGCTGGTGGCTCTCTGCGGTTCAGGTGCCTCGCAGGCAGGCCTGGAGCCCACGGAGGGCTCCACACTCCCAAGGGAACATCTGACCATCCTCCAGCCACCAATCCAGCAGATGGTGAAGCGCGAGTGGAACCGAGAGTTCTCGAAAGAGAAGGAAAACACGGCTGTGCACAAATAATGAATAAAACATAGAGCTGCGACTCCTGCTTGACTCTTCTGTGTAATTATTTTCCAATCAAAGAAAAAGAAGTATCTTTAATGTAAAAATCACAGCCTACAAATAAAGGAGAAGGAGCTACGTGAGCATTTCAAGATTGTTTGATTTAAGCTCAGGCAGTGAGGAGGCAGAGTTCACCAGGGAGCACGAGTGCTCAGAAAAAACAGATATTCGCATCAACAAGATGTGCAGAAGTAACACTGATGAACTAACGAAGTCTGATATTTTCACTAATCTACCTATGAAAATCTGGCAAGAGAGCGCTCCAACCTGGAGTCAGCCGCTTACGTTTCTATGCCCTCATCAACGAGGTTAGGATCCATTTGTTTCTCTGCTCGGACAGCGTTAATGAGCACTGCTCTGATAACAAGGACGCATTCATGGAACTTTGGGCCGGATCCAGAACTAAAATTTGTGGGACAGTTTGGCCTCCTTGTTTAATGTCAGCTGTGAATCATTTAGGACTGAGATTTTTTTATTTTTTACATGTGCACGTTTAAATAATGTTTTCAGGAATGTCTTTTCTATTAGGCCCACCCAGCATGTTTGACTGAGCCGCACCGGCACCATCACAGACACAAACAAAATGGGTTTGGATGCATTTTTTTAAAGCATAGTAATGAACAGTGAATCAGCCCTCTTCTTTTGTGGCATCAGACATTTTTAGCCCCGGAAGATGTTTACATGGTGCTTAAGTAGCTTCCCCCCTGCTGAATAAATGATGGCGCTCATTTTTGTTGCGCCTTTCATTTGTGACACTTGTCATCTCCTGTCAGTCTCTCCAAGAGTTTTAGTTAGAGATTGAGCCTAAAACTCAAAATTATTCAAATTCTTCTTCTTTCAGTATGAATTATTGGAATGAGATGCGTTCCGACTGTCTCGTTATTGGACAGAAACCCTTTTGTGGGCAGGCTCAAGTTATCTTTCGTGCCAGATCTGCTTTACAGCCTCCTGACTGAACCCTTTCCAAAAAAAAAAAAAAAAACCAGAGAAACTCCAGCATTTTACTGCATGTTTTAGCAGACACATGTGGTCATCTGTCCAAATATCAGAAATGCAGATTATCCCTACCGGTTCCAACTGGTTCATGGTGTTTTCCACTTGACTGCTTGCAAACGTGTGAGTCATGTTAGCAAGCAGCATCAATCTATAATGCAGCACACAGCCGGCTAAAGGGGCTGATTTCAAAAATATGTGACGCTTTCCAAAGTTAGATTTGACCACTTTGGGACTGCAGACTCTGAGACCGTCTCCTCGACCGCTGCTTTCACACGTGCTCAAATCGATACAAAATGTCAACACATCAATACAATTCAGAATTCTTTTCTTTAACTTCTAAAAAAATTAATGCCCACTAGGTGTTCGTGTTCTGGAGATGTGAGATTCCGCTTTTCAAGCTGACGCCAGGAAGCTCCTCGGCAGCTGACCACAGTCTAAAACATCTCGCACACATGTAACAGCACATCAATTGGCGTTCGTCCTGCACACACTGCACATTAGTTAACGGATCACACACACTGGTTGAAAGGATGGTAATCATGCATGTGGCAAAGTGTTTCTCATAGTCATGAACCCCATATTACTCGCACGCCACACATCTGCTCTGCCTGAAAGAACAAATGGGCTCTCTGCGGGAAAACGCTTGGACCAGACGCACGTGTGCGGAAACACGCGCATGCAGATTTAAAGCAAGCCTCTGTAATGTCTCAAGACAAGCTCATTTACAAGAGGCACAGAGCTGCTTTTACCATCCGTCACGTAATTCACCCTCCTCTACAGTAAATATTGTGACAAGCGCGCGGCGAGGACGCAGCACGGTGGCTCTGATGGATGAGGTGAGGCTCCCCATGCTGGTGTCTGATTAACACGAACACAAACACACCTCCTCCCAACGTTGAAAGCTCCTGCTACGCATGATTAATCCACAACCACCCAGACGTATAGGAAGAAATGACTTGATTATAGCTGCCGCCAGAGAGCGTTGCTCTGATCTGATGACAGAGAGGTGAAACGTGCTTAAATCAATCCAGTAGAGCCATTTATCTCCCTCAATTTACCTCTGCCAGCCGTGTGCAGGAGGGAGCGCTTCAAAGTCAGCGTTAAACGCTTTATCGCACAGCACGGCGATCCCTGCTACCGTCACGATCGTTTCTAAACGAAGCGTTCATTCTTTAAGGCCTCAGTCAGCCCATCTTCACTTTCATCCAATGTTCATATATGTTTGAAATGACCCGGCAGTGACTGTTCCTCCGTGTTGTTCACATACTCGTGTGTCATTTATTTGACGCTAACCATGAAGCTTCTCATAACAGGGGTCAGCACAAACCTGCTTGTGCTTATACTCTTCTCACAAAAGACCACAACCCATCGCACCCCAGAACCTGACCTCTGCATACAGGACTGTTGCTGTGCTGTGTGTGCTGAACTCACAGACTGAACACACAGTACAGCATCTCTCTCTCTCTCTCTCTCTCTCTCCCTCACACACACACACACACACACACACACATATGCGTCACTCTATTAATTAGAAAGTAAGCTGTTCAGATTGGATGGAGGTGAGCTGGCTCTCTGTCCTGGTATCTCTCTTACTAACACACTCTCACGTTTCCCTGGAAGAGAACACAGCTTCATGAATTCTTAACTGTAACTCCATCAATAAACAAAAGAGATAAATAAACCAGTAAGTTAGTTACAGCCAAACAAGAAACTGGCATTAAGCAAAAGACAGTGCGTGTTTCTGTGTTGCGTGGGTTTGTGTTGTCTGCACGCTTGAAACAATGATGATTATGGATTGGGCGCAGGAATTCATAGGGAGATTTACAGAAGAAAACATATGGAAAGTATGCTTTGAGGAGACAAAGGCAGTCTGGAACATTCTTATATGCTGAAGCATATGGAGAAACGTGCAGCACCAATAGGATTTTCTCGATGGAGTTCAAGGTGCTGGGATCTGGGAAACAGGATTAGCTGCTGTGTAATAATGTGGATGTGATGGGGCAGAGTCCTCAGAAGTGCTCAGTCAAGAGCAGTGGAAGAGATTAGCAGGGCCCCGAGAATGAAATGTTTGTCTCCCTCTCTTTGTCTCCGAGTCTGGAAATTTAATGTAAACCCTCACTGAAGAGCTGAGATTTGAACACAACAAGTTCACACTTTTATATCAGGACGTAAACACAAGCACAAACAGAAGAATTGTGTGGCATTGTTAAACCCATTAGTTGCAGCGGAACATTTGCAGAATATTTCAATTAAAAGTATCACTGACTGTTTTGGTTCTGTCCCTTCATCTGGATAATGAAATAATAAATGAGTTTAGGCAGCTCTGTGACAGTCGTACAAGCCCTCCGATGATGCTTCAGACAACCCACAACCATATATGTCCACAATCAAGTGTTTTAGATAAAACGGTAAACTCATCACATTACCAAGGTGGAATGCTGTTCAATGAGGTCATCAGCTTCCAGAAACCCTGAGTGCTGATTGGCTGAGGCAAAACACCAGATGCAAATTTCTCCATCAAGTCCGATGCTAGACCAGTGATGTCACTAAAAATTACCCAGAATGCTGCTACCAGCCAGCCCTGTCCCTGCATTACCTTGTCCTACTTTTCTTTTTCATGCTCTTCCTCTCATATCTCCCCTCTTGCACCAACTTTCCATTTCATTCCATTGCTCAAAAGTGCTATCGATTCAAAAAAAAAGAAAAAAAAGAAAAAGAAAAAAAAAAATCACAAGCAGGGCTGAGATTCAAAGCTCTTGTGGATGATTGTGATCATTAATCATCTGTGCATGATTTACACATCATTTCCTGTCCAAATGTACAGAATTACACTATGCAACAAGAAATTAAATATGTATGCAATAACAGAATTTGTGGATAAAAATACAGGATATTCATCTATCACTGCTGACAGGAAGATAAAGCTAAATGAAATGCAATAAAGACAGTTTATTGTTTAAACTTTATAATGAAACTCAATAAAGAGTACATCATGACTACATCTCACTGAAATCCACTAGATAAAAGAGGCAACGTGCAAAACCATAAAGAAAAAAGGACAAACATGGTTGGGCTATAACAATGGGGAAATTTCAATTATTTTTGGGCCTTTTATTTATCCCAGAGAATAAAAAGAGGACAGGAAATTGAAATGAAATGAAACCAGTGCTATCAGGAATCTGCAGCCACAAATCATGAACTGTGTCATTCTTCACTCCAAAAATGTTAGTCTAGTATGCAACACACACACACACACACACACACACACACACACACACACACACACACACACACACACACACACACACACACACACACACACACACAGGGGTACATGAACCCACCGAGAAGCAGCAGGTGCCCAAGACAGAAAGACAGACAGAGTGACAGACGTAGAAGGAGAGAGAGAGATGGGGGAGGATGGCTGGAGGGCGGCTGAGCTCCCCGAGCTGTGAACCTGCCATGTGTAGAGGCATGCTGCACCATCTGTGTTGAGACTATTAATGCCACAGACCACTGCTGCACACACACAGCCGAGCCCTGAGGGCAGCCCGGGACGGCTCCGTGCTACTCTTCACTTTCTAATGAAGGCGTAAACAGGAAACAACAACAGCGTAACCAGGATGGTGGAGATTTTCTGACAGCAGCTGACGCTGACCTGGTCCTGGGATGGCAGCTTTACTCTAGCTTGCAGGCAAAAGAATTGTCTTGTTGCACAGGTTAAGTCATAAAACATCTACATGATGTTAGCTTAAAAGGTTGATTTGGTTCTTCATGTCGTCATATTTATAATACTGCTTTACTGAATTTCCCTGTTTTTAAAAATATGCCCAAGTACTGGCTTTCAAGGTCACAAGGGCCCATTTTAAGGCCTCAAGACAGTCTAACAGGCCCACAGAGAACCCACACTGCCCCTACAGGAGTGGGTGGTCATTACAAGCCAAGTGAGAGGATTGATTCATGAAATGACTCCATTGATCAATGTTTTTTATAAAGTTAGCCTTAACTGTCACCTGCCAATGTCAAAACAGCCTCACACAGGCCACAAACATAACAAATGCAAATGAATGTGAGTTTTGTATCTGACTGCAAACAGCTGCCGGTGACACAGCCAAGTATCTGCCACGAGTGATCGCCGAGAACAAAGAGCGATGAGAGAGGGCGAGACAAGACAGAAAGATCAACAATAGGAGTGATGTCATGAGTAGTGACAGACAAGCCAAGACAAGACGTGAAGAAGTAAAAGGGAGAGAGAGCCCAAGGCGAGGGACAAAAGAAAAGACTGTGAAAGAATGACCAGAATGAGCCTGGTGCCTGCTAACAGAGCTGCTGTGTCGTGGTGGTGCCAGTTAGACTCTAGTGATGACCTTTCTGTGTGGCGCAAAGACACGTTTTTTTTTTTTCATTATCGCTTGTATTCACAACAGGAACAGACTACAGGTTAAGAGGTGTTAGATAAACTGGTTTTTACCAAAGCATTTCAGAAATATGAAAAACAGACATCAGTGAAGCCTCTCCTGCACTATTAAACCTTTCAGAAGGGGTCTGTTCATGTGCAAAAGAGAGCACTGTTGGAAAAGGACACAGACTTTCAGGAATAAAGGAAGAAGCTTCAGAAGGGTAACTTTTACTTTCACACCTAAGTTGGTCCTCACAGGCATTTCTGGTTTCTAGACTGGAAAAATGCTATAATCTTTATACCTCCTCAGCCGTGACACTGAGCACTAACTCCAGCCATGATATAATTGTAGCATGTAACTTGCTAAATGCTTCATGCGGTGAATTCTGCATTGTGCTTGATTATAACGCTCCACAGATGTACTCTATTTCACATGCATATCAGGTGCCTGTTTGCACTGGAGGTGATAGCTAAGTTCATTTGCAATGTAAAATAGTGTAAAATTAAAAATAACACCAAGACAATGGATGGTAATGAGGTCTGAAATCACAAGCCTTCCAGAGAACCTAAAGACAAAGGATTAATGTGACAATAAAATGCATGTTTGTTTGAATAACTTAGATACATGAAGTGAAGCTGTAGCATATGTTTTATTAATGAATGCTCATAAATAGGGCTGAAATGATTAATCGAATAAATCGAGTAATTTGATTACTAAAACTTAATTTTAAGCTTTGTTTAAATTCAGTCCGCTATATAGCGCACTGTGTTTGGCACGGATCATTATTTCTGTAGCGCAACACGCTCCCTGGTTTGGCTGCTGATACGTCACTGAAGTTTGATGTGAGGTGTGGATCACCAAGAATTTAACATTAGAAAGAAAACGTAGAGCAATGTGTCTCCTGGAAGATGCAGTTAGTGTAGCATAATAGCACTATGCTGCTGCTGCTGCAGCGCTTCCAAAGGAAACATCCAGTTTGTGCTAAAAGTCCGCAGAGCGGACCGGACACAGCAAGCTAAGACTAACGAGAATTAGCAGCAATTAACAGAAAGTGTGATCCATGATTGAGAGAAGTCTGGTAATTAACGCACTTTGTTTATAGCTCTGTATACAGGCTGATTCAGAACTTAATCAATGCAGTGGCTACTCTGCTAGCTATCATGTTTCTCCAACTGGGCTAAGTTTTTCCTGAAGATAATTATATTATAATAATAATCCACGGAAAATAAAGAGCTATAGTGAGTTTGTTAAAGCCTGAACTTCAGTAAGTTAAATTGTAAATGCAGTCAGTTTAATTAACACCGTATCTAAGTTTGTATTATTTTAAGCATTTTTAACAGAACAAGAACATTACGGATGCTTTTCAATGAGTGACGTTAAAAAAAAAAAAAGTTGCAGTGTACACAGAATATTTCTCAAACGATTACTCAATTAATCACCAGAATAATCGATAGAATACTCGATTACTAAACTAATGGATTACTGCAGCCCTACTCAGAAACATGGGAAAAGTGTCCATGTGGCAGAAGATGAAATAATGTCTCTGTACAAACAATGTTTCTAGTGAGAGAAAAGAAAAGCTTGTGAGTCATGACAGAGACCTGGCTGGTTCTGTTCAGCTCTTCAGTGAAAAGCCAGTCGGAGCCAAACTAGGCCAGGTGCCCAGCCTGCTGCCAAGGGCATGGGACCAGTCGCTCAATGAGCGCGCCGATTAATTTTGCCAGTGGCACAGCCAGAGAAAGAAGACAGAGACTTTTAGGAAGACATCGTCACGGCTGAAAGGACTTGGATAAGCAAAGACTTGGAGAAAGAAATAAGTGGGTGGAGAGAAATAGAGGGGGTTATAATAGAGACAATAATGTTTCAGACAACATGAACGGAGTCTGCAGCAGTGTCAGAAAATCACCACAACTTTGTTCCAGCAGCTCGATATTTTAATGACCACATCTCATCTGCTGCAGTCTCTTTTTTAAATTAATCTAATGCTAACAATCAGACACGGACAGTCTGACCCGACCGCCCGTAGTGACAGGCCTGTTGCCGCCAACCTTTAACCTGCAGAGGAGAGGAGCAACACTTCCATCAGAGCTGCAAACAAAGCTGAGGGACGTTCAGGAGGACCTGTCCTTTTCATACCACCCTAAAAATCACCTGCTCCAGGAAACTGTGGTCGCGCACGTGGTGTGTTACATGATCAGCACTTAGGGATAGGGGGCTGACTGACCCAACAGAGGTCACATAAGCATTGGGGGCTTATAAATTGGAAAGCATTGGAAAATGTATAAATCATGCATGAGTTTAGTTTAATGAAATAAAACATGTATCCCATTACAGAAAATCCAATCCTTTAGGCATCTTAAACTCTCATCTCAGCGTCATCTATTCATCTTTAGTTATGTTGCCATTCGTGGGTCATGCCAATGCAGAAAGCAATTAATGTTGTTGATGTGTTCACGGACAAGCAGATCCTGAGGCGGAGCAAATGAAGAAGGGGGCTAATTTTAGACACGCAGCAGCACAAAGCAATATGCCACGGAAAATTAGAAGAAGGGTTCTGCCTAATGAGACTGTGACTGATGCTGGTGACAGGTTGAGTGGATCAACGTAATAGATTGAAATTAGGGAGTGATGTCTTTTTACAGACCACCACGAGTACAAGTCCGCAAGGGTGGAGAAGTTAAAAAAGAAAAAAAAAAAAAGTAAAACGCAGTGAGCAGCTCAGAGACCAGTTATTTTTAAATTTCAGGACCATAACTTAGAAAGTTCTGGGTTGGGGGATAATGAGTGGATGGTGCAGCTGCAGAGGACACCTGGAAAAGTCTTTAATAACTGCTGACCAGAAGATCTCTGTGAACCTGGAGATACAGAGGTGAAGAGAGCTTTTAAAGAGCTCGGGTAAAGTGTCTTTATCTGCACTGGAACCACAGACCGGAGGGCTGGATGGGTCTCCAGTCTGAGTGTTGGAGATAGGGAAGTGGGCAAATTAATTATAGTTTTGAACTGCTCTTGTAGAGAAACATCAAATATAACAAGAAGAAACTAAACCTGGAAAAAAAGATTCAGAGAGTTTACTGTGGTTCTGTGAGGAAAGATCCAAATGGGTAAAAAAAAAAAAAAAAAAAAGAAAAAAAAAGCCCAGCAAGTTAGAAATCTGAAAAACATGTTTTAAGTTCTTAAGGGCTGAAAGCAAAATAGTGATTTGGTGGCAAACCAAACCAGGCAGTGGTGAATAGCTGATGCCTTCCTACTGAAAACAAACAGTGCAGGAAGGAAGTCTGAGGTTAACAATGTTGTGTAAAAATACATAATCTCTGAAGTGTTTGGTGTGAGAGGCTGGTTTGTTTTATGGCCAAGTTTGTTTGATTTGATCTATTTCCATTCCATCAGGTGCCACATTTTTTGCAAGCCTGGTCCTGCTCAAAGTTTCTTCCTGTTAAAAGGGAGTTTTTCCTTGCCACTGTGCTAACCTGGAGGGTTCAGGCTCTGGGTTTCTGCCTCTCTAAAGCACCTAGAGACAATTTTTATTGCAAAAGACACTATATAAAATAAAATAAACTGAAACTGAGTTAATCCCAGAGGATTTATGAATAATTT